>JASTWP010000287.1:30000-179360 GCA_030770255.1 Temnothorax ravouxi | reverse complement strand
TTTATTTAATTAGTAAATTGAATAACTTTACTATATTAGTTAAGGAGGATTTTCTCTTATTTAGATTGGTAAAAAGTAAGCAATTTTTAGCGGATTTTCTTTATTAAAATATAGCGTAAAATAAATCCTTTAAGACAACAATAGCAAACTGAGTTTGAAGCAAACAAAAAATTAAAATATAATTTTTTTTCAAAGAAATTAAATTTCTTAGAAAGTGGATAAAGCAAGATCATTTATGCACGCAGGTCTCTCTCTCTCTCTGATATAGAGTTTAGAATTTCTAGAATTGAGAGTTCAATGGATAAATTGAAGAAAATGATGATTAATATAATTAACATAATAATAGAATAAATTACAAGATTGATAAAAATGTTATAGCAAAGCGGAACTTTCGAGAGACCCCATCGTTCGTCGCGCCGTTTCCGAACAGACCGACCCAGTGGTCGCATCTCGCCGACAGGCAACGCCGGGAGGAACGCGATCTGGTCCGCGGGCATCTGGAAAGAGCGGCGGACGCAGCTGTGCAAATTGTGCATGGCCGCGCAGCTGGCGCAACAGAAACAGCAGACCGCGCGACACGACCGTGAGATGAAAGATATGACCGCGCGACAGGCGAGACTGTCGGTGGACGAGCGCGAGGGAAGTGATGAACGACAAGACTTTGAAGACGCGCGGAATCAAGGAGGGTAGAATCAGGGAGAAGCAGCATGAACAACACGAAGAAGTTTATGAAGAGCGCAGGATTGCGCAGATGATACAGAACAGAGAGAAAGAGAAACTAAAGGTGGTCCACGAGAAGCAATTGGAGGAGCTGCAGAAGGATATGAACGCGGTAAGGCAACAGACTCTCACTAGACTAGAGGTTTACCCGATAGTATAGCTTTGCTATTTTTATTGCGCTTGCACGTAGAGAAACAATAGATTTATATGTTTAATATATGGATTGTAATCATAAGCAATTTTTTTATACTATCTGATACGTAAACGTCCATTTTAACATTCCATTAAGTTAATTGCTAGAAAATTAAGAATATTTTAGGTCTTTTATATTTATGTATTTATTTGAATAACATACGTATTGATGTGGTATATATAGATTTGATAAATTGCTAGAACATCTAATTTATTGTACATTTCTGTTTTATAATTAAGTTGAATTCTATTTATTGAATATTAAATTTTGATTATTGTGTTTTGTTCTTATTTGTTATATAATTATTACATTTTATTTAATATTTTTTCAATAAACTTATTTTCTTAAAATATTTTAATTTTTAATTTTATTTTTTCTATTATTTGTCAAATTTTATGTTTTATAACACAGTAACCAATGAAGTCTCCTTAATTCTAAATAAGCAAGATACAACAAATTGAAATATTAAAATTTTGTGATTAAATGATGTTTTTCAATTTATTTTATAAAGTCTTTAGAAACTGCATCGAATTGCTGTCGAAAATATATGTTACCATCAGTTACCTGTATTTAATATATTGCTTTAATATGAATAATTTTTCTGAGCAATTATTGCTAAGATGATTATTCTTACACATCAGATTATTTTACAAAACTGAGTTTTTCAACGCTATATCGAAATCATCCGTGTTCACTTACAAAGCCTTTTTCAGAATTTTAGCTTAATTTAAGAAAACTGATGGAAAAAGCATTAATCTCTGCCAGGAATAATTGCAATGGTTTTATCGTATGTTTATTATAAATTCTATTATAAAACATGAAGAAATAGAAAACTTTTCGAAAGATGCTACAAACTTTTATTATTATCAATGTTTGAAATCTGTACGTTTGTGATTTATACATATTTATATCTAAATAGAGATATAATTGAAATCAAATAACATAAACTGCATATATAATATTTTAAAAAGATTCTAAAAAATATATATGTGCTTTTAATATAATTTTATTAATCTATATAAGTTTATTGAAATTTTCTTCTTTCATAGAGCTAAATTTTCTTAAATTATAACAAATTAAAATCAAAAAGATAAAATAATTGGCATAAAAATTTAACTTATCTGAATATAAGTTTTGCTCCATTTAAGTACCATTTTAAATACCAAGTCCATTGTTCCCAAAATAATTAGTTTAGTCATACACACAACTTTTCCAGATCATGGATATGTACAAGAATGAAGACATGGACTACGAGCCGGCTAAGATGCTGGCTGAATTCTACGTGTGATGAGTGCCAGCCAAGTTTCTCTGAAAATTTTCTCCACAGCGAGAAACACGTTACGAAGGAGGGACTGTTTTCAAACAATTTACTACTGTCGTTAATTATACTTGAAATTGGGATCAAATTTCATTAGCTGTCGTTATTGTATCCGCCGAAAAATGTCGCGTATCGTGAGAAAGAAAAATGAGCAACTATACATTAACGTTTCTAATTCATTCAGCCAAGTATTTTTTTATAAGCAGACATTTTATGTCTCCATAGTCTCTGAGTACCTAGACTAACGAGGGAGTCAATACAACTAAAGTGATCTAGTCAAGTATTAAATATATATACTTATACACAAAACGTATATCATGATGTCGTGGCCGATGTGAAACGGTGTAATGCACCGCGCGATTTGTCGAAATGAATATTTTTCGATTGTTAACGCTATATTGTCGAAGTCTATCAGAGTAAAAAAGAAAAACGTATATGCGTATGCGTGTGTGTGTGCGTGTGCGTGTGCGTGAAGACTGTTGTCTGTATTCGTGAATCGATGCCTAATGCCGACAGGAACTTTCTCTGTTACCGTGATGATTCCTAGACCATACATACCTTAAGTTGAGAGACGCTCTCACGGTCGGACCTAAACCGATAAATTCTCGTGATTGCTGATAATGATTAGAGTATTATAGAACGTTTGAGAATCTCGAGCTCGAAGGCTGTAATTTACAGATCGAAGGAAGCGCCTCTTACACGGCCCTTACATGAATGGTCACACATAGGATTGTAAATAAAACTTCAAACGAGAGCCTAGTATAATGATTACCACGTTGTTGTTTTCATTATATAACATAATGTTATTTACATAAATTATTATATCATCCTATACATATATATATATATTATCTATATTGGATATAAATAAAAATATTACGCAAATCACTTTCGCAATTATTTCCGTTTTTATTGCGGGTAATAATCGTTTTCGGAAATGCATAACTGTATGCCAATAAAGACTACGATGCGGTAAGAATTATGCTACAATAAGTATCAAAAGAGTATTATCTACAAAACGCATATTAATTTATTTTCTTTTAGGCAATCTAACTTGAGCTTAAGAATTTTTCAATTAATTTTGAATTAATTGTCTAAATAAAGATTGCATTTTAATTATTCAAATGCAATGCTTTCTAAAGTTTTTTTTTATATGATGAAGATCATAATGTTTCATAATGGTCGTGATCAAAATAATGCTCGAGTATGTCAGATTTGTGTATGTCAGATTTAATGTCAGCGACAGTAAATTCTTCATATGCAGCTGAAACAAATAATTGAATAAATTCTCTATTTGTCAACATGTACAAAATGCAAATGGTATGTGTATATTGATTATTTCAAAATAATATTACAAATAAAAAGATTATTAATCTCTGAAAAAATATATCTACTATCTCTAAATTAATAACGTTTTTAATTCAAATCACGAGTTACATACTTTCTCCCTCAAGCATTTTTAACTCGTTACAAAAATTACATTTGTGATTTACCGGAATGGGGCACGATATGTTCTATGTCATTGTGAGACTCCACGATTGGAATGATTCGCTCGTGATGGTGCCCCAAAGTCTCGTGAAGCTCCGCAGGATCTCCGTAATTCGCAGGCACCACTATAGCATCGTGATTGTCAAGCTGCACATTTTGATAACTGGTAGCGCCATAGCCATGATAAACCCCGTGATGCGAGTGATCCACGTTCGTTATTATACCCGCCTCGCAAACGGCGACTATCAATAGAGAGAGGAACAACTGAAACACAGTAAATTTAAAACACACTGTGAAAAGGAAGATGCAAGTTGTTTTAATTTTTTATATTAACTTCGTCGATGTATACATCGATGTGTCTCAATTCGGACGATCTTTCGAGACAAGACGTTGAACATTAATATTAACACACAATTTTAAACAATAATTTTCAAAGAAATTTACATAAAAAATATTAGAACATTTTAAGACTTATAATTAGTCGATTTTTCCGATTATTCAACGCGATAAAATTCTCGCGCAATATAAACGAGCAAGGCAAATTGTATATAATTTTTTTTATGCACACAATTGAACGATGAATGAAAAGACATTTATAAAATTAAGTCCTTTCTTTATATATAATTGCGTTCCCACTGTTTCTTGAATAAGTTCTTCAAGTGTCTTCAACGTTCACGCTTACATAGTTAAACATAATGAATTCACTTGTCGGACGGCTCCAGTCGACTCTACTGAAAGCATCTTCCCATGGACGGCTATTTTATACAACGGTGGCCGCGTAACGTTGCGCAAGTTTTATGTGAATATTATGCACCATAAGCGGATGTTCACAATTCGTGCTTCATGGCGTGGATATTCGCGTGGACGCGCGACTCCGTAGCGCGCTTGTTGCGATGGATATGAGAAAAACCGGCCGGTTACGCCCGCAAACGTGCGCATGTGTAGGCCATTTCAAAACGTCGAGATAGTTCGTCGTTTCATTGCCGAGTTATGCAACCGCGACCGAGCGCGGTGTTGCACGTAAGTGAGTGACGAAATCGCGCGATTCTTCGAAATCGTCGGGAATAGGTAGGTGGAAAGCTCACCGGTGCGAGCAGCCCGCTATTAATTCCAGCCCCAATAGGTCTCGATTTTACGCAATCGATTTCTGGCGCGACGAAACGAGAAGAAAGGTCCTCCGGCCGCGGCGATCCACAGCGGAAATGCAACTGCCGTATATACAAGTAGTCCCCGTTTCTTCTTTCGTGCAAATTTTTACAGTGATCGCTTGAAAAAATAGAATCCTTGGACACTAATAATTAAATGCTTCGTTAATTGAAATTAAAAATAGATACATTACATATAATTGTATATTTGTATTTTATAATTATGATCTAAGCTCTGTAATTATAGTTTGTAACACTTAATGATGCGATTCAATTCCTGAGAACGAAAGAAGAAGTTTCGTGATAGTGGGATTTCGTGGCTTGAAGAATTGAGATATTTCGAGAGAGACGCAATCTAGATAAGCGGAAGATGTCCGCAACTTCGTAACGTAATTGTACGGTTATGAAATTTCTATATGCATAATTGCTTCTCTAGATGAAAGTTTGAAAGAGTAGCGATATTTCACGGTTGGAAAGTTTCGGCACTAAGGTCGTGTTCGACGTTTATAATCTTTACTTAAATTTTATCAAGAGCGTATCAGAGTATTCAGAATAATTAAAGATGTATGTTTTGAAACACGATATCTAATATCTTTTTAATAAAGATGAATTAAGATTGTTTATAGTTAAGAAGAAAAACAATTATTTACGTAAATATCGGTTAAAGCAATAAAATATACGCTTTCTTGCTATTTTAAAGCATATTCTCTATAATGTTAACACTTATTTTTAGCTTTACATTTACAGAATAATTTACACTATTATTGTAAATTATACATCAGAGTATAACATAATAAAGTATAATATAGTGTAACATAATATGCAGGTAGTATTCTCTCTCACTTCAGTAAAGAATTTATTTATATGTCTTATTTCGCTCTATTTTTTATTTAACAAGTGCGTGTGTTTGTCTTCTAATAATATTCACAGGCAGAAGCTAATTATATAGAACACGAAGAATTTTTAGTAAGATATCAAAATGTGTGTGTGTGCGTATATTAACAAAGCAAAATGCAAAAAATTTTAATAAGTAATTTTCTTTACGTCTTCATTAATTTCATAATTTTATACATACTTTTTTCTCTCTTATTTTTATTCTGCTGAGAATACACGTTTAATTTTCGAAAAGAAACAAAAACGAAAAGTAAAAAATAATTATATCAAAGTACCTACTATATGATTACATTATACAATGCTTTTGTATGCGGATTATAGATTTCTATGTAACTTTTCGTTTCCGCTTCTTCGATTACCTTGACTGATTACTATATACGAATAAAATGCGTTACTCCGATATAATTTTACATACAAACTTATATAATTTACAATTTTCCGTTGCATTTAATCCGCTTTATATTTTCAATTTACAAAATGCAGGTTGATACAAGCCGCCATGAAAGACATAAAGAAATCGCCAGTCGATCGTGTTTAATCTTCAGCGCATTTAGAGATTCTCTCATTCTGCGGAGCCGGAGCTCGACATATCAACATCGCGGGCGACCAAGCGATCTACGCACAATGAGGCTCTGCATAAGGCTTGACTATAACGGAATTGTGAACCTGCGGCGGGCCGTACACGGATGGTGGTGCGTGGACCACAGGTTTCACGTAGGATACCTGCGGCGCCTGTACGTGCACCACCTTCGGTGACGCGTATTGAACGGCGGGCGCGTGGACCAGCGGTTTCTGGTAGAGTATCTGGGCGACAGGCGCCTCGTACTTCTTGAGGAAGATCTTCGGCATCGCGTCGTGGTACAAGGGGCTCTGGTACAAGGGCGCGTAGTGCAGCGGCTTCTGATAGATCGGCGCGTAGGACGGCATAATAGGACTCTGGTAGATGGGCATCACGGGCTTGATGTACTGCAACGACTGATGCTGCGCCGCGTGATAGTTTATCGCGGGCGTCACCGGCTTCACGTACGTGATGGCCGGTTTCGGCACCACGGCGGGATAGGCGTGCGGCTGTTGAACGTACTGCAAATGAGCTGGTGCAAAGGGTTGCGCTATGCCCAACTCTTTCTTCAAGTAGGCCGGTTGGATCAGGGGTTTAACGTAGACCGGCGGCGGGGAGTAAGCGCCGTGAACGTGCGGGTAGAGCGGCTCGCAAGGTTGGTGGATGGAATCCCTCTTTGCTTTCAGCATCGAGGCGTCTGACATCTTGTCCATCAGCGGCTCCGCCGGCATGCCCATGTGCATCCCGGCCTCCGAGCGCACCGTTGACAGCCATAACAGGCACGGTATCTAGGAATTAGATCGTACAAGGTGAATTATTCAGCGCCAGATTATTATGAATGACATGCACAGAAAGAATTTGCTGAAAGATTGATTGTACAAAACCATAAGCATGGATTGTGTAAAATATTTAATGTATTTGAAATGTATTTAAAAATCTTTTTTTTTTTAAATCTTGTAAAGAATAAGATGCGTTTGCAAGTATTATATTATATATTTGCTAATTATAAGTGTTTTATTCTATAATTAAATATATCAAATGCCATCTATAGACACATATTGAGTTGAGCTTCTTGAAGGCTTGCAATCTATATTTCTAATTTATAATCAACATTGGAACACGTAAAATGAACAGAGCTTCAGCAATTTTAAATTTACCTATAGAGCAACGCTTACCAGTAGCCTAAACATGATTTTTCTTCTGTTTTCGCTGACTCGCGACCAATGGATCAGGAGATCTGGACCAAACTAGAAGCGCGTCGCTCGCAGTCGTCGGTTTTATAAACTTTTGCTCCACTTAGAGAGGGCAAGTTTCTTGTTGAAGGCGAATGTGATTCCCTTAAGCGGCGTAAAAAGCGGTCGCCAGATACATGATGCAATCGTACGCGCCCCGGTATTTCCTGAATAAATTCTGCGACGACGTGAGTGAGTGACCACCTCGCGGGCATGGCGACACATTGCGTTGTTGACATTATTCGTCGCCGTTTATCCACGCGGTGGACACGACAATCTGCCACACAACCCGGACACGAGTATAGCGAAATATCGCCCGAAGTGCCGCCCGTGGGGAAACAGTGGCGTATATAATTTATAATAATTACGGATGCATTTCACGTTTCGGCAAAAAATCAGGTTAGTGAAGTATTTATTGCGTGCAATGCAACCCCACGTTGCCGGGAGCGCTGAAATTTCGAAGATTATGAATTTTTAAGAAAATTGATATACAAGGGAGACTTAATAAAAAAAGTATTATTATAACCACGTACATATGTATATTGTACAGTATTTTTTTAAATAATTTATGAAATGTATATTTTTATGATTTTGTTATATATGTTTATGTGCTTATATGTGCATAATATTGTTACTTTTTAAAATAATTATTTTGTTTATTAGATTATGAAAAAATTCAATTTACTTTATAAAAGAATATAAATAGAAGTTAATATAATTGTATAAATTAAATGTCCACGGTGTAATTAATTCTTCTATGAGATTCTATATTTAAATAATACTATTTCTAATACACTTATATTGGTCTAAACTGTCGGCATTTAAAGAATGACAGCCAATGCACGTACGAGAGAAAACAGTTTATTTAAACATTACAAACATAAATGTTAGATTTATGATAACAAACTATGTACAAACATCACAACGCTTACGACCTAATATTGCTCGTGTAACGCTTGTCGCTATTTTTGGCATAAAGATACTAAAGAGAATCGTCGAAATTTATGAATCAATGCTTCTTCCAGCCACGGTGGCCGTGTCCTGAGCTCTTATGGTGGAAAACGTGCTTGTACACCGGCACGTGAACTGGATACGGTTTAGGTATTGGCACTGGAAAGTGCTTCTCCACTGTCACTGGATACGGCTTTTCAACGACATATGGTACCTGCAACGCAATACATTTACAAAGTTTAATGATATTGTCAAAAGCATAAAGTATATTTAATATTTAACGATCTCTTTTAATATTTTGATATTTAAGATGTATCCTTAATATGTCTCGACTTCCAAGAATTTAATTCAAATTTAAATCTAACATTTTGTATATAAATATTTTATTTTTTGAGAAGACAGTGATATATTTTATAATATTACACAAATGTAAAAATTATGTCACACTCTAAATAAGCAAGCTCTGCGTCTATATTTTAACGTTTTTTTTTTTATTGATTTTACGTGAAATTATTATCTTTCAACAAAAATATTTTTTAGTACAAACCTTTTTTTCTATAACATATGGTTCCGGCTTCTCTATAGGTATTTCAACGTGTTTAATAACTTCCACAGGCACCGGATGTGGCACTGCGACTTGGACCTGATAGGGCTGAGGTATCGGAATTTTAATTTGCTGAGGGACCGGGACGGCGACCGGGTGCGGAATTGGTATCGCGTATTTTTTGTAGATCGGTATTTCCACCGGCTTGGACGTTTCGTGATAGGTACTACTTCCGTGCTCCTCCTCGTAAGAAGCCCACACCGCGGCCACCATTGTAGCAAGCACCTACAAAATGTAAGTGAGTCATTAAAGTCATCGAGTAAGTAGAATGTCACCGAGATGACTATCCGTAACTTTCTAGTCGCGATAGTAAACTCTTCTTCTGGACAGTTTCACGAGATAGCTGTATCTAGCTGAACGCGCAAATCACTCGTTTTTTTCCTTGGCGAGCCATATTCGGAATGGTGTCATGCGGAGTGTAGTAATTTCGTAAGAAACAACTAATTACAACCTTGTCTCGTTTACAGACTTAATTGCTCTTCATGAGAAAAGTGAGATTCGTTTTTCCACTTTCTCTTACAAAAAATTAATGATCGGTCAGCACGAAAACCAAATTAAAATTAAATATTCGACTGTTGTTGTAATTTTCAAGAAATGATGATATGATGTATAAAAAATATATCTACAAGAGAACATATCCAGATAGAAGAAGATTTATTTAAAATATAATTTTAGTAAAACAAATAATTGTTAAATTAAATAATTGTCTAATATTATAAACTAATATCTTCTGCTATAATAATTTTAAAGATAAATTTAATTTTATATATAACAAATAATTGCTCTTCTAGGAATATAATGCGCAACAATACATAGGATTAAATTAAGTTGTCAAATGCACAATATATTTGATCTGATTAACGGAAAAAGTACTCACAAAAAGCTTCATGATTTGCGAAATCGCGCGACGAAGACACTGCCGAGACAATTGGTTCTGCGATATACCCGTCCGTGGAACGCGCAACAAACTACGATGCTTTCAAAGTCACGGCCAACTCTTTATATACCGACACTACTTTCTCCCTTCTCCTCATTACCTGTACTCTAGCTATTCGCTGTATTCGGGTGCACGTTTGCACGTGCAAATGCCAACTGCATCTGTCTGCAGGTTATAACACGATAGACGACGAGAGTGATCCCGAGCTCGATCTTCCTGACGTTCACCAACTTCGGAATGCGCAAAGTAAATTACCAAAACTCTGCTTCAGGTAGATAATTTGCGGTATACTCATGGTATAATCATTAATTTCTGGGTTGGTAACAAGAACGTGTCGTGACAGTGGCATCCACCGCAGAACATAAAGATACGACAAAGTAATCCTTTCTAATTAACACCGTTGCTTCCAATCTTGAATACCAATAGAGCGAAATCATATTTAATAAACGGAAGTCCGAAAGCTATCGCGTTAATTAACGTATAAATGTAGTTTTCTCTATTAATAACGAGACAGTAGAATATATACGCATGACAAATAAAAATCAAGCTTGCATGCTTTGTAGCCATAAATCCTCTTCGAGAAAATTGCATCCGAATTATTTTATGACAATGTTTAACAATATTATACAATTTTTTATAATGTACAATTACATTATCTTACAAATAATATTTAATTTGTTGTTGTATTACATTTCTAGAGGAGCAATTATTTGTTATATAAAAAATTAAATTATTTACTTTTAAAATTATTAGCAGAATATATATTAGGTTGTAATATTAAACAATTATATAATTTGATAATTATTGTTATTTGTTTGTTTTTAATTTATTGTAAATAAATATATGTGTAAGGTAATATTTTATTAGAATTTTGAGCTAAGATGAAGATTGCGCAGAAAGTCCATTGGATTTACAAGTTAGATATAACAGTGAGTGTAATAATACATTTTAGGAGAATTTACACGCATCATTTGCACGGAATTTATTACGTGATAATAAGAAGTATTATAAAAATAGTTATTCGTTATTATCAAAGTCACTATTATAATTAACCTTTGTACATAGAAAATCTTATTTAGAAAATCTCCACAGTAAAGTTTGAGAAAATATTATTTTCTTTTACTTTGGATGACTGAAGTTGAGTCAAAACTTATTAAAGATACAATAAAGAGAGAGTGTGATCGTTATTGAAATTGACAAAAAAATTCTATGATTATTGCGTATAAAACTTTTCACTTATTCATTGGCTATATAGCCTCTAGACCGGGAATCATCATAAACTAAAGTCAGGGCTAATGACTTTAGCAGTCGAGATGTATTGGGAGTCGTTACGCTATTTTCAGTGCTTATCGCTGAGAAAATAAAAGGGGACAATTATAAGCGCACTTCATATAATGACAATCTGCACGCTTTATCATTTTTACTGTCGCTTCCACTGCTTTCAACGGGTTATTCTTCCAGTGATGAATCAGGGGCTAAAGTGATTCTCAGATTTAAGGAGAGAGCTTCTCCGGTACTGTTGCACTCAATCGTTCTTCAGACGCGTCGTTCTTTCGTATACCCACAGCCAAATTGCGTGTGTATCGGCGTGAGACAAAGATCAACGTAAATGTGGTAATGTCATGGTCTAGTTTACTTGTTCAACAATCTGTAAATAAACATTGCATGATTGCAATTCGTCGAAATGCCGATGTTCACGCAACCAACAGAATGAGAGTAGATACATCTTATTTTCCTGGATGGATTATTTAATTTTAATAAATTACTTTAGGCATATATATTTAATTTTTTTTTTTAACAACATTTATTTTAATTTTGATCCAGTAAAATTGTCTGATACACAACAGGAAGAGAGCTAATTAAAAAACTAAAAACATAAACTTTCTTGTTAACTTTGTCCATTATTGTTACAGTGACAACAGCGGTACATTTTTTAAAGCATTTTACTCCGTTACGAAGTCTCCGTTAGTCGTTCAATAACAAAGTACTTTTGTAAACTAGAAAGAAAGAAAAGACATTTGGTATTTTTGCAACGGCAACGGGCTACAAGTTGCAGAATGTAACGTTGCAAGCGATCAAAATGACTAAAGGCAGCATGGTTGCGTTATATCGGCGCGGATGATCGATGCCTGCAGCGGTAACGATTTATGAAAGGCATGGCCAAAACGCCGAGGGTGTGGTAGCGCGAGTAAAAAAGGGAGTGGGATACAGATCTGAAGATTTGAATCGTGCGCGATGCTATCGCCGAGCGGAACAGTGAAAGTAACATCTTAAGTAAAAGCGGTTTCGCACACCGATGTAAGAACGCGCGCACCATGCTCATTACGGCAAATCGAGACCGCGCGAATCGAGCCTCCCTCTTAGTCACTGTAGCCGGTTTTTTTTTCTAGTTGATCCTAATTAAGCAGTCGACGAGGAAACGAAACAGTATAGATAACATATTTTTCGGTCTTTTGCACAAAAAGGATTTATTGTATGTATATCGGGCAAAAGAGCAATTATATATTAATATTACTTTTTTATTAAAATAATAAATAATATTTATAATAAAGCAGTACCTAATATAAAAATAATTAATAAAAACTTGTTAAAAAATAAATTGTGTTTCAGAAATAAAATCCAAATTTTATGCCTAAAATAAAACATTTTATCTTGTTTTTTTAATGCACTATGGAAAATATGAATTATACGTGTAATAAATTTAATTCGCTCCGTTTAATGTTTAATCCAAAGTTAATGTTTGAATTAATAGGTGACAGAACACTTCAGATTAACAAACGTTTATTAACAATTATTAAAAAAATTAATATATATTTATATTAATAAAAACTTATATTTAACAATGTAAAAAAAACATGTAACAAAATTATCTATAAACGGTTTGCCAGATTAAAATCTGTGTGTGGCGTCAATAGATTCTATAACGTATGCACTAATGTGCACATTAGTGCATATGTTATATTTTGTCCTCATTTCAGTCAACAATACATAAATCTTAAGAAAAGATTTATATATAATTGTAAAAGTAAATTCAAGTAAAAAAACGTTCTCAAGATACAAACATTCGCGTTAATACAATTATCGGATCGATTGAAATCGAGAGGAATTGTTCCAACGGATTCTTCGATGCTAGAACGCGGTTATAAGACAATACTTGATATCCGCGAAGTTTAATGCCCTTTACCCTTGGACGTGTAATGAACCACGTGTTTGTAGACTGGGACATGAACGGGATATGGTTTCGCCACTGGCACGGGGAATTTCTTCTCCACGTAGACGGGATACGGCTTCTCCACAATATAAGGGACCTATATAAAAAGAAATGTGGTTACATATATAACATACGTGCTTCGCGTGGTACAGCAAATTTTGAATTTTCCAATAATCGTGAAAGATAAAATAGATAAATCAAAAGAGATAGAATATATATTAAAAGCGTTTATTCTACTTCCACACTAATTATAAGATAAAAAGCATAAATAATGCATAGTACTATATAAAAATATTAAAACTTGAGAATTATACTTACATGCTTCTCGACAATAAAAGGCTCTGGCTTCTCGATAGGTATCTCGACGTGTTTAACAACTTCGACCGGATATGGATGAGGGATCTCGAATGGCACCTTGTAGGGCTGAGGAACTGGTATTTGAATTTCCTTGGGCACTTCGACAGGTACAGGATGCGGGATAGGTATAGCTGAAACGGAGCAATTACGCGCAATTATGCAATTGTACGTATGCAATTAAGTATTTATATTTTATAAATGTTTTACATAACGATAGGAAGTATTTATCGCAGTAAATTATAAATATATGAGATGTTACTTCCATCTTCTGCTCTAAGAATAATCAAATGCGATGTACGATGATCTGATAAGCTTGGAAAATTTTAATTAATATTTTTGAGAAAATAAGCTTACCATATTTTTTAATAATTGGAATTTCTACAGCTTTTGTTTTCTCTTCATACGATGAACCACCGTGATCCTCGGCATAATGGTTAGCTAACACCATATTGCCGAACGAAACAAGACTGAACAAAAAAACCTGCAATTTCATATTATTTTTCATACTTCGCTTTATAATGCTTCCTAATTTTTAATATTAAAACCATAATACAGTAATTTACAAAATTATAAAATTATTATTGTTACAGAAATTTCTTAAAAAATGTAAAAGAGTTACAAATTATTTTATTTTAATAACCACTTAATTTCTAAAAATAATTTTTAAAATCTTTATTGTATATAATTATATAATATTAAGCATGTTATTATTGCACAATAAATAGCAGAGTTCTTTATTTTTTTATCTAAAAAATTGTCACTTCTTTGATTATATCAATTAACACTGTTTAACACATTAAACACATATTTGTCGCACGACATGCAAGCGAATGCCTGAATCTTACAATTTTATTCATGTTGATGTGCTTTTGTGGGGCTAGTAATGATGCAAACACGAGAAATCAAGCGTTGAATGACTATGTCCCTCAAAGATCGACTTTATATACCGACTTCGACTCCACCACCTTTCACAGCCTGCGATAGAGTTTCAATTCTTCTCAGGATATATCACATTGCATTTCACATCGTGCAACAATATATCAAGATAAATATAAAAGGATTGCCTTACATACACATATGAAAGACTACCTTCTTTCTTTAAATGTATTGATCCATTGCATTATGTACTTTTTGCACGGAAGTCACAATATGATTACGCATGTATTATAAAACATTGAGATCAGAGAAAGTGTAGATGATAGAATTTGTGACTTGATTGCGTTATCTTACAAAAAATTAATTTTTTTGCGAAATTAAGAAACAATTGCATAGCTAACGCACTGCCCATTATATTCATTCGTATTTATTTTCTTACAATACAAATAAGACATTAACTAACTTTAAACAATCTGCAAATCGCATCAGAATTTAAAATAAAATTTGATTTACAATGTTATTAAATCATATCTTACAGGTTGTTTAAAGTGAGCGTTATTATTAGAAATTTGACGAGATTCGGATTTAATTATATATTTATATAAAACTATAGAAAATCAGTTTTTAAAAAATTTTAATTTATTTATTTGTAATTTTCTTGTACTTGGAGAGAGTACATTTTCCATTAAAAAAATTATGTAACTTCAATAATTTTTAATCGCAAAGTTTAAATGTCAGTATTAATCCCTTTATCAGGTTGTCTTACAACTTACAGATGTGATGTATCTTATTAGGAATATTCACGATATTCCTATTTTATTGTTCGATACTGTGCATAAATAAAGCTATTACTTGGGACGTGATCGTTAAGTTAAGTAAGCATTTTATGATTACCATGGGTTTGATTAAATTGTTCTAAAGAGTACGGCAGGCAGGTATGATCATCAAATGGGCAAACGTTAAAATATTCCATGGAAGGAAAATTACGGAGATTTTACGGAGAAATTACGGAGCTTTAGGCAAAGGTAAACGCATATGATAGTTCCGTTTGCCGGAAGTGAAGGTATACCATGTATGTACAATCTCGAAGACTTTCCGATGTTCCTGTAGGATGTTCGTACAAATTCAATTATGTTAAATGACTATGTTGGCCAACGAATGGGTCCAAATTTACGAGCAAATGGCAAAATGTCTTGGTCGTTACTCGGAATAATTACTAATTCTCTCGAGACAAGTGATCAGAATGACTCGCCTGAATTTTTTTTTTACTGTGCTGATTTGGCTCGATAAACATAGGAAAGGAGTGTCCAACGAACATACAAATTTGATTTCCGTTCACTTATAACTTATATAAATGCAAACTTCCCGGCAATCACGCAGCGAGGTAGTTCCCTCTGTATATATTGTTTTTAGACTCAACTAGGAAGTGAACGCAAAGCATACTCTTGCTCGGAGAGACAGACGATACATTTTTTTTGGATACGTCAGAATGAAAGTACGAAACATAACGCTTTCTGTGAAAGGGTTCCGGCCGGAACACTGATCAAAAGATATTCGATTGTGAAAGGTGGCGTATGAAACAGCCTTAAAAATGGATTAATAATAGTCAAAGATATTCGATATCCGATAGTAGATAAAATAATAAAAACTTATCACATACATACATTAAGCCAAGTTTGTTATATCCGCTATATTGACGACGAAAGAAAAATTCTCGATAAATTCGGGTTGAATAAATTTACAATTTATGCATATGAATACATATTTTAGTTCCAAATAAAATAAATGTAACAACGTTACTGGGGAAAAAGGTGCAATATTAAAAAAATGTTTTTACATAAAAAAATATTTTAATAATTTAATTATTTTTATGCAATTATTTATTATATGTTTTACAATATTTATCTACACTTATTAACAAATGCATCAGAATTGTAAATTTGCAATATTTTGCAAAGAAAACAAATTAAAAAATGACAATTACAACATCTGTTCAAAAATATTTAATAATGGAAGTATTATAATGTTTTTATAGTTTTTTTTTTAGATTTATTTCCCGGGTAATTATTCACATGGCAAGTTTATCATTTGCGGAAGGAAATGCGTTGCTAATGCTTGGAGAAACTCTGAGGCGACTCTAAAGTGAAGACCACCTCAATTAATGTCCACGGTGAAGCGATACCGCTAATTCGCTCTCATGGAAAATTGGACGAACTTACGGACGCAGAAACTCACGATCTGTCACTCACAGGAGTTTAGGTCCGCGGTCCAGTTCGATTTCAATTGTTCCTCGGTATGTACTAATGGCGCAACGAACGAGGTCTGACCTACAACCTCTGGCATTGGAGAAAGTATGAATTCTCGGTCGTGCTTCTTAAACATGACAGAAATTACGTTGTTTAAATCAATCAATCTGCTTTTTAAACATGACAAAAATTACGTCGTTTAAATCAATCAATCTGTTTGTTGCTTCAAATAGTAACAATAAAACCTCAAGTCTTTTTGTTTTCATTATTACATAATAAACGTTTATGTAATATTAGTTCGAAAAATGCTATAGAAAATTAGATAAGAAACGATAGAGTATAAATTGAATATAATAGATATTTAAAATCTACTCAGCCCTAATCTGAAACTTATCTCAAGTTTTTATAAAGTTATGAGAAGGCATTTGGTAGAGACAATATTATAAATTTAATAAATTAATAATAAAACTAATGTACACGGAAATGACATGTAACATTATATATAATATAACAAAATTGTTTGTGAATTGTCTAATAATGTGTAATTAATAGAAAAAAGTGAGATACGGATATACGATGGAAGTGCTAATTGAACAAGATAAAAATTTCCTGAATAGAGAGGTAATGAGTCAGAAGATTTCTCATAATAATAGAGAAAGGAAAAGAGAGAGGGAAAGAGAAGAAGAGAGCATTACCGAGGATTCATAATTCTTCTTCGGCGTGGTACGCATTTAAATATAACGAGCGTGAGTCAACGAATCCGCTCCGGTAACGTGGAAAAAGGAAGCTAGCGTAGGAAGTTCGCGTCGGGGAAGAAAAGGCTTATGGCGAAAGTGAAGTTCAAAGTCGATTTGCTCTACCGACAATCACCGACGATCGTGCCGCCGCAAAAAGAGGAGCCGCCCGGTTGGTGATTGTATATTAAAGCGCGCCTTCCTGATTCGTATACTGCCCGAGGTTACTTACTCATACGCACGTAGCGTGTGTATCTACAAATGTACATACCCAATCGATCGGCTTTCCCATAATTGAAGGGAGTTGGTTTCGTCCCGCGGCACAGAGCAACCGCGTTCAATTATAATGTTACTAGCCGATCGTGGCGCACTTTAAAATAATGCACGCGCAAAGTTGTATTTATTGGATGATCGCAGCATGCCAAGAGTAGAATGAAGTAAACTGAGATCTTTTTGCTCAAACAGCTTATTTTTGCTTCTCAATTTGCATACCATTAAGATGATTTAACGGATATTGCGAGCTTAATACGAGATGCTGGTACTCGGAAATGCAGTGACGAAGTATGCGCAACCGCAATCATCTCAAATATCATTCCCAAACGTCGAAGTGCTATGACGTTTTTCGTTACGTGTCGCGAGAGATCACTCTTCCTGCTTTTACAACGGTCAAAACCATCGTCACGATCGGAGAAAGAAGCAATCCACAAGACCTTCCCTTTCGCTACTACTTTAAATCACTGCCATGCGTTCATGTTTACCCATCGACGTTTGTGTTCTTTCGTCCGTTCATCAGGAAGAAGGCATTGTTGTTGCATAATTTTTTTAAATTTGAAATTTGCTTTGACTTCACGTTTGCCGTCTATCTCCGCTTTGTTGGAGTGTCTCGCAATTAAAATGTATTCTCTACCGCGGCGCCGTGCCCGGTCTTTTCACTTCCACCTACCTTAAAGAAATAGAAGATTTGCATTTCTCTTTTGCTATGCTGGTTTTTCCCGCTCGAAGCGCTTCATTATTTCCGTTTTGTTTTTGCAGAAATATAAACTATTGCGCAAAATTATTTTTTGTATAAATTTAAATACAATGAAAGGAAATATAAGAGGAAGTGAAAAGTGAAATGCAACATTATACATGCAAGATAATATTTCTTGATCTTACTAAGCATATTAAAATCCGGTCGATTCTTAACTAACTTGGCTTAACTACACTAACTACTTTACACTCGGACTCATGTTTTAGAATAGAGGATTTTTAAGAAAATATTTTTGCAATTATGTAGATTTAACATTCAGAGAGAATTATTCGAACGGTGAAACTTAATGTGTCGCTTATTACTGTACTGGACTAAGCACAACTGAATTCGTTAGCATACGGCGAACCATTTAGCAAATTAGTGTTTTTATAACATACTTTTATAATTAGGCATCTTTCTTAGAATATCTAAAAAATGGTCGGTGCTATATATGATCGTAAAAATAACGAGCACGATATTAACGACACGGACTGTCGCCATTATTAATATCTTACTTCAATTTACCACTAGATTTCGAATCGCTGTGGCGTTATTATTTAAATCATTACTACAATTTTTGCACGTTGATTTCGCTTTTTACGAAACGACTAATATGTTGATTGGAAATTCAATTAAGACACAATTTATAACAGTTTTTTAGCAAGTCATAATTTAATATTCTCAATGAGATACAAATGTTTCTATACTAAATATAATTGTCAAATTTTGCATGTATAAAATAATTTTTCACAAAATCTAAGTAGGTATATATCTAACAGTTCAGTCTTGGGTAAGGAAATAAAACAAAGCTGTCTATTCTATTAATGCAAACGTTTTAATAAATAATTGTCCCACAGTGCTGTATTAATATAGCATATAGCGTAATATTTTACCTTGCACTGTGTATATATCTTTGATAGGATATACAGATAAAAAAAAATGTATTAACAACAAAGAAGGGTCATATTTCCGAGGGATTAATGCTTAACTGTGTGCACGATGGTCTTGTAGACTGGAATCTTGATCGGAATCGGCTTTTCGATCGGCACGGGCACGTGTTTTACCACATGAAATGGTACCGGCTTCTCGATCTTAATCGGAATTATTTTCTCGACGGGCGTCGGTACCTTTTTCTCGACAGTCTTAAACACTTGCTTCTCCACCTGTAAAGACAAGAGGCTGTTTTCAGTGAGAGATAACGAAGAGTGATTTTATTGTAAAATTCACGGTAATTATCGCGCAATCACCTCGAATGGTACAGGTTTCGGTACTAGCACATGAACGGGATAAGGTTGCGGGACCGTTTGCACCACCGGATGCGGTACGCTGATTGGGACCTTTTGGATCGTCGGTATTCCTACGTCGCCGCGGATATATCATGCAACATAAAAATAAAATAAGTCGCTTGAAAATGTTTAATAAGCTATAAATAGTCTTAAAGCGTCAATGCAAAATTATTATTATTATTATTATACATAATAATATCCAAATGTATTGGCGTACATTAATAAAGCGTCACATTTCGTATTACCAATATGTTTAACAATGGGAATGACATTGGCTCCGTGAAGACCGCTGATAGTCGAGTGCCAATCACTAACTTTTATTGGCAAACCTCCCAACAAATCTAAGGAATGACTTTCTAAAATTCAAAACCATTTATCAGTATTTATTCATCAGATCGATATAATGAGACATTTACATGATAAAGCTGCAGTCATACGTTATAATTATCACACTAAATCCTGGTCACGCTGTTACCTATTGCACAGCTTATACGCATTAGAAAACGCATTTCAGAAATAAATCGTGTAATAGATAGGCAACAAAAAATAAATATTCAAATCTGTACCTCCTAGGCTAAAAGCTCCCAAGTCATGATGATCTAAGGAAATTTCTCCCAACGTAAGCCCGCCGCCGCCATGATGCTCAAAGTCCCAATGGGAACTGTAGGAGCAGGCGACGACTCCCAAAAGCACAATCTTAAACATGAAAAATCACCAAAATTGTAAAAAAAAACATGATTTAGCTCCACTATTAACAGTCTCTAAATTAATAAGAAATTATTCACTGCACAAGTTTCACGAGAATTCATGAGTTTATTTAGTCCAAATAGTTGAAGATACAATGATTATTAAACACGAGATCGTTTACAACGTTTACATCTTATTACCTATAATAAAGATGGGCCATTACGTACAATTTTTTTCATTCCTTAGCTAATGTATCGTCGATGAATAAGTAGTCTACTCTCGGGACAGATCCTTTTGTCGTCACTTTATATACCGCCTACTGAGAAACAAGCAATCCCACTATTCTTTGAAGTAACCCCACCGTAGATGAAATAGATCGCTCGATTGAGGAACTAATCGTTCGCGGTCACCATTACGCGCAATTGTTAGATAACGTCTAATACTCCTTCCATAATTACATATCACTGCTTTACTTTCTCACTGATTGATATATGAATTTTAGGTATGAATCTAATTTTCTTGTCTTAATTTTGAACGTTGCGTGTATTTTGAATAAATGTTTTATCAAAACTTGCCCTTATTTATCTAACGTTACGTAAGATTAATCGAGAAAAGCTTTATTTAAATAAAGTATAAATAAAATATCTTTTTTTCGCAAAATTTTATATTATTATAGAAAAATAATTAAAAACGGAATGTATAGCGCAGCGTTTTTGAAATGCATTGTTATATCTTAAATTTTATAATTTCCAATTATATTTGTAAGAATATACAGAGGTATTGCAATAGTGCTTTCATATTTCTTTTTATCCTGCAAAAGTGAATACTTCTTTATAAGTCACTTCTTGTCGTTTTCTTGGTTATTTTTTGTTATAAAATACAAGAACGGATTATCTCGTTAGATACAACGATGTTGCCGATGTCATGGATGATTTGTTGCATGCGACCACGATGATCCCGTCCATCGCGCGGGCAAATCAATCTTGTCTAACACTTTCCGCGGAACTCCCATGCTTTTATCGAAAATCACAGTGAAAGCCTGTCACGAGCACTTTAAGCGCTCTACGACCTGTAGTGGAACGCATATACGAACTGTAAACGATGCTATAGTTTGATTACCATTACCAACGCAAATTTTCCACAGGTTCTTTTATTGAAAAAAATGACTGGATTTTACAGTGAGACAATTACTTCATATTACTCGCGAGTTAAAAGTGTGTACTTGAATCATGCGATAGCTTTTAACAGCTCAAAAGAAAAAAGCAATGAACACGTAATAAATTTAAAAATAAATACCAAACTGATATATTAAAAAGTAATGTAACAATAAAACAGAACATAATATATAAATTAGAGTATAATTTCTATCAAGAGACACGGTAGTGTTTCGTGCCAAGTGTACATGCAACGAGACAGCTAGATCATGTCTGATCTATAGATAGCGAGCCGACAAATTGAGAGACACTTAGATTATCGAATCTTAATAATGACTATACCAATCAAGGTCTGAGTAGGCTCAATCGATAGCTTGGGTTTAAATTATATAATAAAAGTGTTTTTATTTTTCGTTTATGTGGTCTTTTTAAACGCGAGCGTGTGCTCACTAAATTAAATAAGGAAACGGCAGGTGGACGATTAAACGATTAGATACTAATTAATTAAGTAGAATAGACATTTGTACTATCTATATATTATAATATGTAAATATCAAGGACCCCAAGCTATCGATCAAGCCTACTTAGAACTTGATCCGTTCACTCGTTATCGAGATCTCAACATCTCGGGTACTCGCAACCCGTCGCGTCGCGTAAAAGAGTCACGGTCGGTCTCGCTCTGCGTGTACTTGGCACGAGACACTACCGTGTCTCTTGATATGCTGGATTTTAAACTCGGATCATTTATTATTATCGCAAGCAATCAGAGTAATATCCCTTAATTATATGTATTTATATCTGGTTATTTTAATTTAGTTCAGCATTTTCTCACGTACGCGAGATAGTAAAAATCGTCTCGGCGACAGACTTTCACCGAATAAGAACAACAAGAATGTTTAGTTTTGTAAGCATTTTATTCAAAAACGCAACAGAATAACAAAATGTTTAAAAAAAGTGGCTCAACAACGCGCCGGTCGCACCGACGCTTACAAATGCGCATATATACAAAAAATAAATCCATGTCAAATAATGCTCGACCAACAGAGCGAACATGGACTGTTTTTCGTGAACTTTCTCTTTATTGGCGGCAAGTAATGGTATGAGGATTAGGATGGGTAAACATGTCATGTCAGTCAGTTTGGTCAGTTCAAGTCAATCGATCCTTACACAATTTCCTCCACGAAGTTAACGTACTATCTTGTAAGTTTCGATAAAACAGACAGTAGCTATTGTAGCTGAATTAACTAAGCAATTCGAGCACTTTATAAATTATGTAACGTAGTGTTATATTTTTCAAAGATAGCGTTATTTTCCAGCAAATGTCGGGTTGCTGTAGTAGCTTCGTCGCGGAGGTGAAAAAGGTGATATTTTTATACCGAGTATAGGCACCCTCTCGCTCTTTCGATCACACACACACAAACCTATAATCTCTAACATCCGCAAATCTGTTGACGTGCTTTGATAAAATTCGCTCAGTTGAGAGATGTAGATTGCTATAAGAATCCCTTCTAGGTTGCATGTACCGCGTTCTTCCCAATCCATGGAAATCCTTCACGCCGCGCTGCAAGCACGCTTTAATGATGCTTCTTCGCATGATGGTAAATGGTTTTGTAAACGGGAATTCTGATGGGATACGGCTTTATGACTGGAACGGGGATGTGTTTCTCGATTGTGATAGGAACCGGCTTCTCAATGGGTACTGGTATGTGCTTCTCCACAGGATAAGGCACCTTCTTCTCTACCGGAACCGCTATCGTTTTTATAACTTGTATGGGAATGTGCTTCGGTACGGGAACATGAACGGGATAAGGTTGTGGAACACCAACTGCTACCGGATGAGGCACAGCTATCGGCACTGATTTCGGAACCGGTATACCTGAAAGAACGAAAGTAAAAAGAGTAAGTACTTGAAGTTCTTTAACCTGTTGAAATTTATGCTGACGAAGAAAATAATATCCATGTACCAAGTTCTTTTGTATACATAGTATGAGAAAATAACTGACTAAAGACTATAATTTTTTAGCTACATATGCATAAAAAAATAGCAGCAAGCTATGATTTCCGTTGCAGATACATAAATAATCAATAATAGTAATAATTATGGACTCAAAATTTATTTTCCATAATTATTAATAAAGAGACGATTTTTTTATAGCACCGTAATTGCTATAGTTCCATGTCTTTCAAGTATAGGTCACAGTCCAGAGGAAGATATAATAGTACGTTACCGATGTGTTTGTAGACTGGTACGGCTACGGGCTTTGTTACTTCGACGTGTTCAGACACAGGAACACTGTGAACATAATTATGCCCGCTGTCCAGCGAGACTCCGTGGCCGCCATCGTCACCGCCGTGACCATTGTCATATCCACCGTCGGAAGAGAAATCTTGATGACCGCCGTCGAGACCACCACCGGACTCTAAATGCCCACCGGAGGAACCAGCATCGAAACTACCACCACCTCCATGGCCACCTCCGAGATCATCACCTCCGTAGCCACCCCCGTAGTCACCCCCGTAGCTACTACTTCCGTAACCACTGCTTCCGGAAGTACCGGCGATCTCCTGATCAGATCGATCGATCGCAAAGTGGCCGCTAAATAACTGCATCATGTAGTGTCTTCCATCTTGGTCCACGATCACTGGCGTGGCCGCGGCCAAGGACACCAGAGAAAGCAGCACCTACAAATAGAACATTTAAAAAATGGAAAGTGCGATAATAACTCGCAAAAGTCATATCGTGTAACAATACCTACACATATACATTTTTTAAATTTTTTCCTCTAATTAATTTAATCTTTGCACAATTTACGTGTACACTAAATGTTGAGAATATTATCTGTGCTGTGATAAGATTATTAAAGCTCAAAAATTGCAAATTAAGGTTCACATACGAGAAGATTAACGTGATTTTAATAATGAGTGTCTAAATAGATTTTTGGCCAAACTTCAATCCGACGGCTTTGACTTGTCATATTTTAAATTGCGTTATCTATGATCCGGCAATTTACACTCGGTACTTACGATTCCACTCATTTTCTCACGTGTTTTTATTAGTGCGCTTCAAGTGTTGCTTGTAGCACAAGTCTCTCGAATCGACTGATACATCTTTGGCCATTTCTCGTCTTAATATACCGCGGGGCCTTTCACTGTAGACGATGTGATTTCGTCTCGCTTCGTACTGCGGTGAATTATACCCGCCCGGTGCAATTGTTTCACTGCAGTCTACTAGCCGTGCGCGTGAAAATAATTGACCGTGTCCTCGCGACCTTCACATTGACAACGAATCGGACATTTCGTATTCCGTTGTACGGGTGAGCGTCTATACGAACGCGGATTTCCACGTTCACTGGGTTTACTGCCTACAACTTTACCGTTGCGCCAACATTTCATATGGAGAAGTCGCTGAATTTGCACGTCGTTCGTTGCGAGATCTGTCTCCACGGTTCATTTAATTATTCTATTCTAATTCGACGTTTTAAACCGATAAGACAAACATTTAAAAAACATTTTTCTTAAAAGCTGTTGCAATATATAAAATTTTTAATTTGCATGTTACATGCTTATACAACAAAAGTTAATTGTGATGTAAAAGATATTGTAGTAAGATAAATAGAATAAAATAATTATTTATATTTAATATAATGAAAGGAAGTTAATGTGATTTATGCACGTTTTGTTCTTTTTTTCACCTTCTTTAGCCTCATTATCTCTAATAAAACTGATAAACATCTTATGTGACAAATAGCGATTTAATTACGAAACGCGAGAGACTAATTTTAGTGCACGCATATAAACTTTAGCTACCTATGTGTGAAGAGAGCATAACGAATGTGCGAACAATGTATCCAGGTACTTCGTGTACTAATTTTTTGTTATTATGATAATTAGCAAGAAAACATAGCACCTAGCGAACAGATGCGTGCCATTCCTGATTCGTGGAATTTCCCTTTAAACTTTCAAAAGTCTACCAGGATACGATCTTGGTAGTATTTTCTTTGGAAAAGAGACATAGGATTTCTTTTTTTTTTTAAGATAAAACGTAAGAATTTTAATATCAATTTATCAAAATTATTATGTACCATAAGCATGATTTTTAATGTAAAATGATGATTAAATTATTTGTGTATTATTAAAAAGAGATGGAAATATATGAAAGAACAAAATTAATAAAAGCATAAAATGAATACTTTCATACTTTGGCTCCCACGAGCTTGGAAGGAAAATATAATTGCTGGCTTAACTGAGCTGTGACCACTTCCGAAGAATCTAAAATGAATTACATGAATAATAAATCAAACAAGTTGCTTAAAGGCATAAGTAAAGATATATTACAAAAGTTTCCGGGAAGTGATCTGAAATCAATAGTTAATGCTTTAATTATTAAATTTTATAGTTATTACAATCTCCTATGATCACATGTCTGTGAGAATTACATGTACGGAAATGAAAGGAAGTGAAGGTCCACTATAACTTACATTACACTACACACACAAATATATATATATATATATATATATATATATATATATATATATATCCTATAGTTCATACACATGATATATTATATATATAATTTTTCTATACGTATAATATATGTATATCTCTGAGTAATTTATTATCACTTTTATCATTTTTACGTTTAATGCATAAAAATATATTTGCATAATGATTACAGATTAAGTTATTTGCATATTCTTCATCTAAAATGTCATTTACATTTATTTCTTAATCTATAGTATCTGGTTCTTAAATATCTGTATGTACATTTCTTTTAAAATTATTATGCTCATATCTATTAAAGTCTTGTGAGCTAGATAATAACTAAAGATATATTAGGCCGGTATTCATAGTCGGTTCTTATATTTAAGTCCGTCTTAAGTACAAACTTAAGATGTCATTAACCAAATAAGAGCCGTATTAGCATCAAAAGGTATTACTTTAAGACTGTCTTGAAATAAGATCAGATTATATGAATACCGGCCATATATAAATTTATTTATGTTATTAATAATTCTTTTTATGTAGTAGTAATTTATGTAATAGTAAATTTAAAATGTTTGATAAATAATTTTATACTAATTTTTGGAAACTACAATTTAATTAGTTATGCTCTGTTTGGATTTAGATTCTTATTAACTCATTATTATTATCATCATTTTATTATATTGTTATCTTATTTCGCAAACAGGATAATAACAGGTAAATGATATTACACATAGTACAAAAAAGTCTCTTTATTAAATAACATTATTATTTGGTAACAATGAACAACGCACGCCAACAAGTATCTATAAACACAATAACGGCGTTAACGGAAGACAGACTATTAGGAAAAGAATATTGTTCTCTCGACATATTATCAAGAAATATAACGACGGATCTTGACGGCAAGGCTCGTAACTCAAGAAAAACGAGTTTACTGTATCGCTATTGCTATATTTAATGTCATCCGGCTTCGCGGGAAGATGTTTCACGAATCAACAGTTATTTGTGTCGCTGGAATCTCGTCTCTAATAATTATAGCTTAACTTTTTCTTAATATATAGCCTCCTGCGACCGCGTTTCCTTCGACTCGGTTTTCTTTGGTGGTAAATATGCTTGTAGACCGGTATGTGAATCGGATAAAGCTTTTCCACTAGAATGGGCACATGCTTCTCGACAGTTACTGGCACCGCCTTTACCACAGGCACCGGTATAATTTTCTCCACCGCATATGGTATCTTCTTCTCGACTGGAATTGCGATGGTTTTCACGACCGGCACGGCGATCGGCTGGGCGACCGGCACGTGGACGGGATAGGGTTGCGCAACACCTATCGCCATAGGATGCGGCACGGGTATCGCAACAGGCTGTGCTACTGGAACTCCTATATAGTTTGAGGAAACGTGATAATTTACTTTGTGTTTTCTTTTCTGTTTTGTGTGGTCTTTTGAGCGTCGAAGTTGCTCAAGAGAAAAATCAATCTTTTTTTATTTGGTATTTTTAGAAAAATCATAATAAGAATTTTTTTACTCAATCGAAAATTAAAACCTAGATTCGAGTAACTAAAAAAATGTGAAATGTTTACTAATCTTAATCATTGTAACGATGTAGAATAATAAAAAAGTAAAATATTAGATAGAAAAAGATCACGTTATTTTCTATAAAGTAAAATTAATTAATCTTCTCAATAATCTCAATATATTTACCATTATGTAATGATACTGACTTAATACACTTTATGTGCTTGCTATCATTTACGGTTGTCGAGATTTAAGCGTTTAATGAAAATGACGAATGGCGAGGCGCACGATTCTTTTGGCCAGCTCGCGCTATATTGCTTTAATAAACAAAAAAGTATATAATTGCGAGTAATATAATTGAGTAATACCAATAAGGCAAAATATAAAATACAAAGTCTTTTTTTAATCATCTTTCTATCATTTACGGTTGCCGATCGAGATATAAGCGTTTTATGAAAGTTAGAAATCATTTGGCGCCCGATCTTTACGACACGCGCGCGCTTTATCATGTTAAATAAACGGAAGGACGTAATTGTTAGTAAGAAAATCGAGATATTCCAATAGCGCAGAGTATAAACTAAACAGTCCTTTTTGAATTATCTCAAAATCTTGGGTAGTTGCTCAGATATTTGCGATAAACGAAAGGGAAGACTTTTTTTTCTCGCGCCAAGCCAGCGACACATGGCCTTGACCTACTTTCGACGAACAGCTGTACATTATTGATCTACTTTCTAAATTGGCCTTGACCTAGATCGTCGAATCCGGGAACGCCGGCGCGCGGCGTGTGTGCGGGTATGCACGGCAACGTCTATCCGTGAAATTCATAGCTATTTCGATGTTTTCTCTAACTGATTTTTAAAGGTTTATTTTAAGTAGCGAGAGAGGCCTGCTTCCAAAGCAGCGTCGTTTACGCTGTCACAGCTTCCTCCCTGATGTGAGATGTATTATTAACGATATTGCAATCACATTAGCGCTAATTACAATATTTCATGTCGTTTTTGAATGATGTTTATATCTGTGGTTGCAGAAATACATATAAGAATGTATTAATCGTTGGCTAGCATTATGCAACAATATTCTGAGACTTTTTATCGTTTAATGTTGTTCGAGAGATCATGCACTATTACTACGTTTACGCGGCGAGGCTATGCGTTTACGCGATGTAGTAACTTACGATAATTCACTCCGCGTAAACGGGATTTTCCTTCGCGTAAACGGGATTTTGTAGTAACTTACGATAATTTACTCCGCGTAAACGATTGATATATCGTAAGTTACTACAGAAGTAACGCTCGCGTAAACGTAGTATATGTTAAAGGGCACATATAACAATGTTAACGTAACGTCATGTTTTAAGAATTTTTTAAAATTCGTATGCTGATTTAGGAAACGTTTTTATTGTGGTTTTCTTTTTATTCAATAACGTTTTAAAACATTTTATTTTAAAATCTTTAAATCGCATATTGTTTTTATTGTCATAAAGGCATAAACAATGTACTATATTAATATTTTTAATATATCTTAATCAAAAATGATCCGACGGCGACGGTAATGTCGGTAATCACTGATAGGATATTATTACATACTCCTATATTAAATCAACATGACAGCAATTGTTCGTACCGATCAAATAAATTTTGCAATATACGAAAATTCTCCTGATTACAAAATAGTACCTGCAATATATAATATATATATATTTAATTTGTTTATTAATGAAACAAACTATTCTCTGAAACCACGAGGTATACTTCGTTGGATAAAACATTCATTACAGTTGATTTCAATTTGTCATCATCTTATTGTTAATCTTGCAATACACACATATATGCGTACGCGTGAATTATATATGTATCACATAAGCAAATGTTATTAATAAGTACATATTAATTTAATGAGCAATACATATTAGTATTAAATTATTATTAAGTAATAGTGAGAAATACATTATGTATTCGTTGACACGCTTGAGAGATCATAAAAATTATGAAAAAAATTTTGAGTTGTGAGAAAAGCGAGAATCGCGAGTTTGGAGTCGTCTGTAATTCCTCAGAAATCGCTCCTGTTACGCGGGAAGCATGATAAGCGAGGAGGTTGCAGTATAGGTATTCGAACAGCGCGCAGCGGCAAAACGAGTTTAGAGTCGTATTTAATTCCTCAGAAATCGCTCCTGTTACGCGGGAAGCATGATGAGCAAGGAAGTTGCAGAGGTATTCCGGCAGCGGCACGCCTACCCCCACTTATTACCCATCGCCGTTGGAACGGCGCGGCGCGGCGGCGCGCGGTACGGATGCCCCTCCCACGGCCAATCAGAGCGCTGGCGGGTATGCACAGACGGGGCAGTAGGCTCTCGCCCTCTGACCAATAGCAGCGCGACTAAGCGGTGGCAATGTGGGGAGCCATCACCCTCGTTTAGGATACCTCCGTCAACTTCCTTGCCTAACATGCTATGCTGATACTTTCGCCGATTTAAACGCGAGTTTTCGACGCTGAGAATCGCCATTTTCGCCTAACCTCTTAATAGAATATGTACTTTTAACCATTGTTATGATCTTTTGTGCATCTCTACGATACGTGATCAAATTCTTTTAATTGTTTAAATTTAACCTATAAACACTAAAATACGAAATTTCGTTTATTATTAGTATATTTATTAATTATATTTGTTTAAATTACAATTAATTAACGCTTAACATATAATTTCTGAGACTTGTTTAGTATATATCGGGCGACGGCATTTGTATAGCTTCTTTCTCTCGTTGCCTAGCATTATGCAAAGGCATTTTATAACTCTTTATCATTTAATCTTGTTTGAGAGAGCATACTTTGCATTAAAAAACAGATAACAATGATAAAACAAACGTATTTCTCGAGATTTTTTTAGTGTTATTTGTCGCACTTTCGGCGCTCTGACTTTCTCGTTGAGCGAACTACAAGCTCCTTTTTCTCGTTGCCTAGCATTATGCAACAACATTCTATAACCTTTTATCGTTTAATCTTGTTCGAGAGAGCATGCCTCACATTAAAGGACAAGATAACAATGATACAACGAACGTATTTCTCGAGATTTTTTTAGTGTCATTTGTCGCATTTTCGGTGCTCCAACTTTCTCGTTGAGCGAATTACAAGCTTCTTTCTCTCCTTGCCTAGCATTATGCAACAACATTCTATAACTCTTTTTTGTCTAATCTTGTTCGAGAGAGCATGCCTCACATTAAAAGATACATAAAAATGATGAGATGAATGTATTTCTCAAGATTTGTTTTGTGTCGTTTGTAACATTTCGGACCGTCTACCTTCCCACCGAGCGCGGAGCGACGGCATTCGCAGCTCCTTTTTCTCGTTGGCTAGCATTATGCAACAGCATTCTAAAACGCTTTATCGTTTAATATTGTTCGAGAGAGTATGCTTCGCGTTAAAGAACACATAACGATATTAAAATAAACGTATTTTTCGAGATATTAAGTCGGTATCGCGTATCGGTGTATAAAGCGTTTAATGAAAATGATGAATGGCGAGGCGCACGATTCTTTTGGCCAGCTCACGCTTTATTGCTTTAATAAACGAAAGTACATAATTGCGAGTAATATAATGGAGTAATTAATACCAATAGGGCAAAGTATAAAATACAAAGTTTATTTTTAATCATCTTTCTATCTTTTACGGTTGCCGATATATAAGCGTTTTATGAAAGTTAGAAATCATTTGGCGCCCGATCTTTACGGCACGCGCGCGCTTTATCATGTTAAATAAACGGAAAGACGTAATTGTTAGTAACAAAATCGAGATATTTCAATAGCGCAGAGTATGAACTAAACAGTCATTTTTGAATCATCTCTATATCTTGGGTGGTTGCCCAGATATTTGCGATAAACGATATAGGGAAGACTTTTTTTTCTCGCGCCAAGCCAGCGACACATGGCCTTGACCTACTTTCGACGAACAGCTGTACATTATTGATCCACTTTCTAAATTGGCCTTGACCTAGATCGCCGAGTCCGGACATGCCGGCGCGCGGCGTGCACGACAACGCTACCGTTAATTGTTTTTACTCGGTGAAAAATTCGGCGCGCCAAAATGCGACAATGATACTAAACAAATCTCGATATATAAAATATAAATACTTTATTCTTAAATTCTCGATAAGTGTGTCATTTATTAGTGCACTAATAACATTGTAAAGTTAATATTTTCTTTGTATTTTTACTAATTGTAAGTTCGATAATCACTAACAGGATATAACATATATTTCAAATAATTAAAAATGCATACTGTTCATATACCGACAAAATTGATTAATTGGGCGAAAGTTTTCTGCTTATAGAATAGTATTTGTAATATTTAATTTGTATTTATTAATTAATAAAACAGATTGTATATTAATATATTTAAAGAACACTTCGTTGTTTGAGGAAAACATGTTCATACAACATGTTCAGTTGATCCCAATTTGTTATATGTATTGCTAATCTTGCAAAATATGTTGCTATATTTTACGTGCGCGTGAATTCTATACATATGTATATACATATCGCTGTGCACTTGGCATGAGAACCGTGTCTTTTAATAAGCAAGGGTTATTATTAAATAAATTAGTAATTTAGTAAACGATATAATATTAATATTAAATTATTATTAAGTAATAACGTGTATTGTACGTATTAAGTAATCTAATAATATAAATATGATCAATATTAAGTGTCCTTTAATGCGAGACATATGTTTTTTCGAATAATGTTAAGTGATATAAAGTTTTAAAATGCAGTTATAAAATGGCAATCGACGAAAATGGTGGAATTCCGAGAGGCGACGGGCTCGACACTGAACGATTCTTGAGAAATATCTTTGTGTTAACGATTCTCGTCGACCACTTTTTTTACAACGCATTCTAAAACTTGTTATCGTTTAATTCGTTCTTCGAGAAAGTATGTGTAAAGCTTTTTGTATTATAGAACAACTCAACGTTTCTTATTATTTAATTCATTGCCACAGTTTGCAAAATCTTACCGATATTCTTTATAACTGGCACTGCCACCGGCTTCGTGACTTCCACATGCTCACTGATCGACACAGGTTGAGTAATTGTATGCTGATCATTATTGTCCTTAGATCCTGAGTCTATGTGAAAATCGCCATCATTTCCGAAGGAAGAATGTGAATGTGGAGAAAGATCTTGATGAATGTTTAAGTTCTGGCCACTTAAATCGTAATTCGTCTGATCACTGGATCCGAAATTAGATTGTCTATCAAAATTAAAGCAGTAATTAAAGGTTGCAACACAACGAAACCTACAACGTTAAGAAGTAATGAATATGACTATTAAATCTCTTCATTTTGCTTTTACTTACTCCCATCCATAATCACTCTCTGAGAAACTATTAGCGAACGCTGTTTTAATTATTAATAAACATAGAGTGAGTACCTGAAACAATAGAATTAATAACTTTTTATTTTAATCATAATCTCAATTTTTAATACGATATATTTTCTCGTGAATTTTTATTATAAAGAAATATAAAGAAAAAATTTATAAATTAAAAGAAATTTTATTTATTAACAAAGCTCTGTTTATCTATAAGAAACATAAAACAATTGCTCGTTTTCTTATAAAATTTTAATAAATATGTATAAAAGTGAAAGTCAATGAAATAAATTTTAAATATGCAGTCTTTTTTTGTAAATTAATCTTTAATATATTAATATACTACTTTATTAATAAAACAATTTTTGCGGGTTAGATATTAAGTAATTCTAAATTGTCTAAGATTTGAGCAATCTAAATTTAAATATATCATCTCTTTTTTATACAGATTCTCAATTACAACTACTCGATGACATGAATGTGTGAATGAAGCAGCGAAACGCAAGAAACATCTTATATTATTCGTGAGCGGACACTTAGAAAAACATTCTTCAACACATATGCCCTTTATTCTTCCCTCCGAGGAAAGTGCAATGCTGCTGGCGACGCGTCGGACTCGACATCATCGCTCTTGCGCCCCACAAAATATCCGGAATATATATATTGTATCGCGTACGGAAAGTATAGAAATATCGACGATCACTTTTCATCGTCCATTGTTCGTCGTGAAACCGGAACTCCCTCGCGAGAGGAGTCGGGCAAGGAACCTGGCCGGGCGCCACAAATCTCCGCTTCCGCGATTTCCACGCGACTCGCGTCACGGTCCGCGGAACCCCTATATACACGTTCTTTTTTCTACTTACTGAGGGTAGATGGATCATTTTTTCAGAACACGTCGCGAGGAAAGGATACAAGCGTGAACGAGACTACGATATACTGCGGATTGACTCCGATAGACCGTTCGTTCTTATACATGACACTTTCTCCCTCCTCCCCTGTTCATCTGATGGATAGCTGATGGTTTCCTGTGGAAACTCGTATGCACTTATATCTGATTAGCAAATTGGAAACAAGTGTAGCTCGAGCCTACTAGTTAGAATTACTAGATCGAAACTGCGAGTCTCTATAATATTCGGCCGAAGTAAGAACATGTTTTTAATCTGATCGTGACGCTGATGCGATGCTGCGAGATATTACCAGCGATCCTCAATCGAGGCGCCGCATTTATTGGAATAGACGATATTGCTATTGGTACACTGTTAAATTCATAGTTAAATACTTAATTTGAGTCATTCCTACAGGTCGCTGCTGCTCCTATTCAATACGTCGTTAATTTAACTAAAATAATGGTTAATTAAACTAAACCAATGGAGTTGAAAAATAATACTGTTTTGTATTAAAATAATAAATTTCGACACATATGGTATATAGTTAAAAATAACAAAATGTTATTTAATTCAAATGGTATTAAATTTCATCCTTTAACATTTAACAGTGTACAGAAGAATAATAAACATTATATTTGATAATATTACAAAGCAGTAAAAACATTAACGTTCAAATCAGGTTCATCTTTACTAAGCGATGATTAATATACTGATAATTTAACAATGAAGAAAATAACGAATGGACAAACGAACGCGTTGAAAACCCGCATGAACTGATCTTACACGTGCTAGCAAAAGTATTGAAAGTGATTTCCTTTTCGTTAAATGTGTTCTTCTTGTTTATCGCGCAGTGCAGTGAAATGGAAATATCTATAATGCACACTGATTTTCTGCAATAAAGTTCTGCGCACTGATATGCATTTAAATTCTCCTATTTCGCAATATACAAGCGAAGGAGAAATTATATTCCTGTCCACTGGAGTGATTACGGAGTTAATATACGTTTTGTAATATATATGTTATTGCAGTGTAACTATGCCAATCTTTGATTTAACTACGAGAAAGCATCGTTAACATCGATATCTTGGAATGAATAATAGTATAATATACGTTTGGTCCCTCCCCCGAGATATCCTGCGCGCATAACAAAATTGGTTATTTTAAATCTTATTTACAGTAGAAAGGATTTACTATATATATATATTTATCGTGCTAAATTTATCGCATTACCCTACATACTAAAAGAAATCTGCGAGACAGGTATAATCTTAAAACTTGAAGGATAGGTTTATCAGAGTGATCTTGCCGTACGGAAGGAACCTAAAAGAAGAAAGAAACCTACATTTTGACGTAAAATTATTAGTATAATATCATTACACGAGATCGAGATTGAGACTGAATTACATGTCATTTTAAATATGCAACATATAATGCCAACCTTGTTCGTTTACTTAGAGACATTAATAACCGTGCGCCAGGAGTATCGCCTGACCGTACACGCTAATACAGGATATTAAAAAATCAAGTTACAGCTAGATTCCAGTGAGAGTGGCTGATGTGCGAGCGTAAGAAAGGAAAGCAAATAAAACTGGGTGAAGGAGAAGTTCATGGAAAAAAAGCGACGGAAAAAGACGCGACCAAAGAAAGCATTTACTCGGTGTGAAAGGATCTCTCAATCTCGTTGTAAAGGCGGCGCGGGCGCAGCGTCTGAGAATTGCGTTTACCACGGTAATGCGGCGGTATAGAACGGATGATTGACTGCGTTTAACGATAATCGAGCTGCTGCGTGTTCATTGATGCCTAAAAGTCGCGTGGCCTCCCAAGGTGCATCATCATCGCTCTTAACGTGTGAACACTTGCTCGAAGTAAACAAGCGAAACCTGCGACGCTTTCCACGCCATTTAAATTTACATTTTAATTTTACGAACAATTGTGTATCCGAGACAGCCTATACCGCATTTAATTAGGTGCAATTTATATTTAAAAAATAAAAATATTTACATATTGAACATCGATATCTCTGCATAACGGTTTCGCAAACGAGTTTACTATGTATTTAATTTATTCAGTTATTTATTGCGCACATGCGTCTAGTTATCGGCTATATATCTTGTTAATAATTATAAGTTTAATTGATAATAATTATAAATTGATATAGGTGTGTATAATTACACATTTATTTATATTGTTATTTTGTATATCTTTTCTTTGCATATTGTCAAACAAAAAATTTGTATCCATTGATTTATATATTTTAGTGTACTCAATATCTAATTAATAGAAATTTTGATAAAAATACAATATGAGATTTTCTAGGTATAAAATGTATAAATAATTACATTTTTTTAATTTTATAATTTTTAATTTTGAATATGTGTGTATCATCCGGCAGTATTAATTTCTAATTTCGAATATATGTATATGATTCGGCAAGATAAATGATGAGTTATACATATAAATTTCTCTCTGACATGTCCATCATGTTTCCGTTCAGTACGCTGCATGTCTCTCTTTTCCTGTTCTTCGAAACTATCATTAATACTGCCAAGTCATATTTGCACCAAGGACTTGTCCGCACGGTCCAGTCTTTTTCGGGACTTTGAAAGAAATGATTTATTGTCCTTACAAATGGACAAGGGTGAGGGCATAGCAATCCAGGGAGTGCAGAAAGAGTGACTTTGATCGAACGACTTTCTTCCGCGTCTGGGTAATAGGACTGTAGCGTAAGGGGTAACGGACGATACGCGAGGAAGAGACAGGATGACTAAGAAAGGAAGAGGCGAGTGAAAGGATCTCGGGTTCTACGTTCGCCGGGTGTGCATGGTCGTAGATTTAGCGCCGACGACTACGCCCAGATGCTTTATGGCGGAATAGAGGACGTTGGCACTTGATCTCGGCGTCACGTCTCACGTAACTGAACATTCTGACCTCACTCTCATTGTCTGCCGATTCTTTCGGAAGGGTTACCGGACTTTCACTCTCTTCTTCCTGCAAGAGACAATCTCGGCAATAGAAATGAATTGGAAATTTAAAAAGCAAATTTGTGGTCTAAAGCGTGAAATGCCTTAAAAAGTGAAATAAGTTATAGTTTTAAATTTGAATACTTGTTAAATTCCTGAGTAGATAAATATAATCAAGCATTCTATGTTTAGAATAACATCAAGATGCCGATTAGTTACTTGTTTAATTTTTAATATAGTTTACGTATAATTTTTCTGACTAATATATGTTATGCACACAGATATGCACATATATAAATACTTTGACATAAGACCTTGAGTTTAAATCCAAACTTTTGAATATTGTAATCCGTCAAATTATATTTTATAATGTATAATAATTGTTAAATAATAATCAATCGATGAATGTGACACGAGGATTAGATAATATATGGCAATCTGTTTTAATGAAAGAAAAAGATTCTCACCGTGATAAACGAGAGTTTCTCTTGTCGCTGTTTTTCAGGATGTGTACGTTTGTTAACAGAGGATTTTTCAGATTTTCAAACAAAGAAACTGCACATGCCTGGTTAATTAATGATGGTACCAGATATATTGTTTCTATCAGAAGAACGCAATTCATTCCAAGACTTAATGGTTCGATATTGTCGTCATTGTTGCTTCTTTCTTAACACTTCACAGTTACTCCTCTATCCATATTGACTTCTTTTGTAAAGTAATGATAGTCATGATTTAAAAATCATGACTATAGGTCATGATAACTAGGCGTAATTTAATAAAGTATATCTATTTATTTAAATTATTCTCAATAAGTTTTACTTAATTATTAATGCGAGGATCATGATACATTCTCTAGGAGCATATTCTTTTTTTATGGTATTAAAATTAAAGAAAAAAAGTTATAATTGCAATTAAAATTAGATAATAAAAGAATCTAAAATTTATTAACAGAATATAAAAACAGAAGTAAAATAAGCAATTTTTTAAAATACAGATTTCTTTATTTAGTTTACCACAGAAACTTCTATCTTTGTAACTAGTACGCTTTTGCCAGCCGATGATAAACCAAGTAAAAGACTTCGTTTTACGGTATAATAACGATAACGTTACGAATAATGTAATAATTCTTAGCTATACCATTATTAATAATAGTTTTAAAATGCTGATACCTGCGAACTCTAAGTAAACTATATTTTACAAGCTTATTTATAAAACTTGCAAAAATAAAATTACTAACACAAGTGGCTCTACCAACCGTTGATAATATTTTATTAAAAATTTATTATTTAACTTAAATGTCCTTTTTATTAGCAATTTTAGAATAGGACAATTAACAAAACAAAAACAATTTTATTTTTAATTTTAATTGTAATTTGTGTATAAAATATTGTAAATGAAAAATATTTTATGACAAAAATTAATAAAGTTACAATTTCTTTTATTCTGAATAACGAAATTATTTCAAAAGCTCTAAAAAATGACAGTAAATATATAAAAATTCTGCTTTAAATGTAAATATAGATAGATATTATTTAATATATAATTTAATATATTAGAAATTAGAGAGAGATATACATAAAGTATATTGGAGCAAGAGCAATTTTCGAATATAAGAACATGCAAACTTGAGAGATAAATTGATAAATGCATATTACCATGTTGCTAAATTAAATAAATAATTCAATAAATATGTAAAATGACAGAGAACAATAAAATTGACAGAAAACTCACGAAATAAACTGTATATAACTTTTATTGATGAAGTGATTTTTTCATATAACAATTACAAAATTATTTTAATAACACTATAAATGCCCTTTTATGTTGTTCCGCCACCACAAGTGTATAATATATGCCATTATAGATTTATGTGCAAATATATAATGTTACGAAACGATTTTCAACCCCAAGGATGGTGAGCAGGTTTTTGTAAGCTCGCTTGCTGAACCGCAGCTGCTATTGCGTTTTCTTTCGCAGCTAATACATCCCTTTCCTGTTTAAATTAGACACATATTGAAATTAAATTGATGCCATTAGCTTGTATCAAATGACGCAATAATACTTATAACAATTTTTAAACACAAACTTCATGTATATTAGCGGAGAAACAACTCTGTCTTCTTTCATAGGGAAATATAATTAAAAAGATTCATATTTTTATAATAGTACCTTAGCTTCCTGCTCGGTCTGACTAATTTGCTTATCAACATCCAGCTTTCGCAATTCCGCGGCGGTGTTAGCCGCGTTTCTTTGGATTGCTGCAGCTGCGGCGGTTTCCCTCGCCGCTGCTACTCTTTGTGCAGCTGCCACAGCATCTTTTAGGGTTGCTAATCTCTGTTGCAGTGCCACGAGCTGTCGAGCGCTGGCTTTAGCCTCAGTGTCGGCGTACTGCGAAATCTCATGCGACCTGCACAAAGTGGAAATACTACAAGTGCGCGGCGTAAAAGAGACAGGCGCCCAGTGGATGCCACACGTCACGGTCCGCGGTGGAACAGTTAGACATATATAATAACGGGAAATCAGAGTGAATTAATTATTCGTATATACCTCGCGGCAGCTTCCCTCGCCGCCGCTTCCTTTGCCAATGCAATTTTCTGCTGAATCAATGCGGCTTGCTTCGCCTCTGCAACTTTGTGTTGAGCCACGGCAACATTGTGGTTCGCCTCTTTTGCCTGCTGTATCGCTCTCAGAACCTCGGGTGGGTACGCGATGCTGGGCGTACCGGGCGCCGGATCCTTCAACGCCTGTCATGGAAATTGATAAGCAAATGTATTTCCTCAAATCATGCGCGTATGATGTATAACGCAAAGTGCGTGATAAATGTTGCGTACCTGAAGCGCCACATCGTGAGTGGCTTGAACTTGGACCTGCGCGAGCGCTACATCGGGGGTGATCGGTGGATTCCAGGCTGAAGCAGCAAAGCCCGTAGGAGCCCACGGTGGAGCGAAGGCTGGCACGATCCCAAAGAAATCAGGCGATGAACCGAAGAATGCCACTCCGCGCTTATGCTTCTTCGATTCCGATTTCAGCTCCACCACGGACGCAACAGCGAGTAGAAGCACGATCTACAAATAAATCTCTTATTAAATTATTTTTATTTTCGATGAAAATATTGACAATAAGAATATACGACAATAGCTAGCTTTAAGAAAAAATTGTACAGGTTTTTTTTTCACATTCTATGAAGTTCTGAAATTTCTTCCAATGTGTGTTTGCACGATAGGTACAAGTTAATTTAAAAAATAGAAGTTTCTTATCTATTGTGATATGATATATAAAATGTATTATGTCCATAGAATTTGGGTCTGATGAGGATAAAAATGTGCTTGAGCTTCTAGTTACCGTTACGATATTCTTCATCTTGCGAGAAATATTGCTGATGATACTGAATTCTCCACTGGTGGACCTCCGGTATATATACAACTTGTGATATAAGGAAGAATGCTCTAACGTCTCCGGGATAATCAGAGAATTAATTAAAACCATTACAAGGTGTCCGTAAAAGTCCACGTATCGCAAACAGAAATTATAGGCCTTCATTGTCTAATGACGATTTTCTGCAGGGCGTATGCTATACAATCACTCCACACGAAGCCACTTACATCTTGAAATCGATGGACGAAGATCATATCTCGTCCTCAAACTCAGGAAGTAGTTAGCTAGTTGTGAGTATGTACCAAGTACTTCCGCTTCAACGTAGACGTCAAATAAATTTAGTTAATAGATATTGAAAGGACGTTCGATTTTCTTGGTAAATATAGATGTTGTTTATACGTATATTGCTTCGTACTTACATAGCTGTATAAGATTGGTCACGAAATATAGAATATAAATAAGGTAGACGCAAAAATTAATTTCTTAAATAAAACAAATTGATATATTAAATATTAATTTTATAAACATTAATATCCAAAATCTAACTATATTTAATATATATATTCACAAATTTTTACAGTTGGCAAAATTAACAAAAGTCGAAAGCACAATGCACTTGAATATAATGGATTATAACATAATTATAATGTAGAATAATAAAATAAAATAAATAACGTTGGTGTAGGATAATTATTTATGCAGTGATAATATGTTAAACTGATAAAGAAACAAAGCTAATTCTCTATGAGGTTTATTTTATTATAAAGATTCATAAAATATCTATGTTTAATTTTTATTAAATTACATTTAAATTATATATTTTTGAGATTTTTTGTTTAACATACAGAATTATCATTGTATGTTTTTGAAACAAATTAGTAATATTTTCTTTTAATTAAAGTATTTGTAAAATAATTATAATTTCTAACTGATGGTCTATATTGTAATACTATGATTGTATAACTCCAATAAATATTGCAAATAGAACGAAAAACTTAACGCATAAATAAATAATACATGTGGAATCTGTTTTATTATTCTATGATATCATATAACAGATAATAAAAATAAGAACATAACAGTAACGAATGTAAATATATAAGTAATATTCGATTTCTTTTAAGAAAACCGCAGATAAAATTCAGATAAAAACTTAACGCATAAAGAAATTATATATATGGAATCTGTTTTATTATTCTATGGTATCATGTAACAGATAATAAAAATAAGAACGTAACAGTAACAAATGTAAGTATACGTAATACTTGATTTCTTTTAAGAAAGCCGCAGATGAAAATAAAAAATAATTAACCACAGATTTTCTTATATTCAATAAAATTCATGTAAAATTTCATTGAGAAATTTGGTCTGAGAATATTGCATACGCAACGTTTATTCTTAATTTAATATTTTCGGTCATCCCTTAGATTCCCGTCAGGTCACGAAAAATTTCTGTGTTTGTGAGAGAACGCACCTGACCGCTCAATATACCCGACCTATAAAAAGAAGTTACGTCATTAGGATCTGACAATTGTTTCACGTTCGATTTAGTAACCGTTTCCTCAGATGAGGAATTTTTATTTAATTTCCAGTTTCTCTCGGAAAAATACGGATACGAATCTTCGGAGGTAAGTTCGCTACTGGTCTGGGGCTTCTTGAATTTGTAATATTTAGCAGCATGAGGATAGTCGTCTTCCTTCGGTGTTTTTTTAGTAAGTGAAAATTTCTCGGTTTTCGCGCGCTTAGAATATTTTTTGGTCCTGGGCTTTTTGTATCCAAAGAACTCCTCGTAGATCACTTTGGGTGTCGTTTTAGCGAAGATGTCCGAACTGAAAGCTGTGCTGTCTCCGAAATCCGTCTTTGGTACTTTACGATTTTTTCGGGAAATGCGTGATTCTTGACTTCTCGACTCTTTAGGTTTCCCATATTTTACGTGAGATTGATTACTATTCTTTTGCCGTTTAGAAGGACTCGGGCTAATATAACTGTCTATTTCTGGCACTTCTTTCACGTGCGGGTATTCTGCAAGTGTTAATGTTAATTTAATAATTATTCTTATTACAAATTAAATATATTGGTTTATTATTTCAATTAACAAACATAATTTAATTTACAAATCTCTATAGATCAAATAATTTATCTCTTCTCGTATCACATTATTATTTTAAAGTCACGAAATTTTCAGAGATAAAGCTACTTTTTAAACAAAATTGTCTAATAATATACATGTAACACTGAAAGATTTTGGATAAAATTATTATAAATGTAATTCTGCTTAAATTGTTTACGTGATGCACACGATTTGTCAGTTCTGTGTACCTTGTTTCGGTAGATCTTCCCTGTAAGATTCTTCAAATTCCCGCTCAAAATCTTTCTGGTAATACTTGGATCGTTTTGGTTGTATCTCGTCAGAACTCTCATTGGCTTCTTTGCGTTTCTCCTGCTTACGGCTCTCTTCCTCTTCTTCATCCTCATCTTCCTCTTCTTCGTACGAGTCATGCGATGGTTTTGAGGATTCAGCACGGTACTCTGATGACGGGTCTTCTTCCTCTTCGTCGTCGTCCGATGAATAATTCTTATAACTAAAATACGGTTTATCCTCGTCCTCATCAGATTGTGCTCTATGCTTCCCAAATACCTCGTCGTACTGTTTGAAAGGGTAAGACGTTGAAGGCTTGAAGTCACTCTCCAACGGTGACTCTTTGAAATACTTTCCTGGTTGACGCTCATCCTCGTCAGCTTCGGAACTGTGATCGTCTTCCTTATCCGGATCTTGGTATCCTAGAAATAATATTTTTAGTATAAATATTAGTATAAATTTCAAACCTATTTTATTATTTTAAGTTAAATAGTAAAAACACTAGTTTGTTATTACATCTGCAAGCATATTGATAAATATATACGATATTTTCTAATACTTTTTTATTTTAAGATTTTAAATAAAGTGAAAATTTATCATTTTTTGTATTCTACTTAATTAAATTTTTTTACGATTAAACATGTAAGTTGCAAGCTAATACAAACTTTCATCTTCTCTGTCTTCATCATCATTATCATTATCATCATCATCAGGTTGGGGTGTATGCGGCTGTGGATTTTTCTTATTGATAATCTCTACATCGTTCAGAATGCCTTGCGTTGAAACAGAAGGATGAGCGGTATTTTGTCGCACGTTAACTGGCAGCACGTTGCCATTATGTTCCTTGTCAAAGTGCAATTGTGGTTGACTATAAAGGGATTCGTAATTGCCTTGCGCTTTAGGAACATTACTAGTAACAGGGTGAGCCTCTATGCTGGCGCCTTTGTACAGCGGAAATTGCGGGCTACCGTTGGCCGTCTGGATCGGCACAATTTGACCTTGGAAGCTCGACAGAGGCGAGGAAAACGGCGAAACGTTACTTGATTGAAGTGCCATGTTGAATTTTGGCCCGGTTCCAAACTTAAATCCCACATCCGACTCGATCGGATAGTTCGAGCTTAGTAGAAACGGCTGACTATCGAAGGCGGGCAAAACTCCTGGACTGGAGAAGTCCAGATTACTCTGAAGTTGAATAACCGGAACCGAAATCTTCTTACCGTTCACGTTTACGGTAACCTCGTCCTTCTGCTTAGGGTTCTGAGTTGTTTTGCCCGGCAACTGGGTGATGCTTGACATCGCGGGAATGCTCGGCGCGTACACTTGCGAGTAATCGGTAATTTTTGATAGAGGATAGCTTGTTTTATACACCGGTGCCTGTACGGTAGGAGAAGAAGCGCTCTGTGAGATAAGCTTATTGATATTGGTGAACGAGGGATACTCAAAGTCGGAAAAACTGGCTAATTCAATCGGCTTGGCCTGATAAAATGCATTGTAGCTAGGCGAGTAGATGCCTTGCAGTTTCTGGAGCGACTGCGACACGATCGATTTCGGCGCGTCTGGCGGTTTCTCGACGCTCCTCGCAGCCTTGTACGCATCGGGATTATTCAATATGCCGAAATACGGAGCCAGCAGATTGCTCCGACTCTGCTCAGGCTTGATCTGGTAGACGGGGGAAGAAACGTAGGAAAGCGGCCGCTCTGGCACGCTGCCATACGCGTGGGTGCCAGGCCCGTGATTCGTATAAGGCACTCTCTGAGCATCCGTCGCCTTGGCGTTTCCATAACGAGGGGCTGATCTCAAGTTAATATCCTGGGGCGACGGGATTCTCGGCGTAGTTTGAGTGTCTCTGGATTGCTCCTGATTATTGCGGATATTGTGGCCGGGATCTACGACTACGCGTTTCGATTTGATAGACGTGACGGAAGCGCGAGTCGATGGCACGACGTTCGTGGCGAAACATATCCCAGACGTAAAGAGAATGATGTTTATGATCTGGAATAACGTATTCAGCGCACATGCATGTTGAACATCGGATTATGTTCGATATGAAAAAATGTTAATTAAGAATGTAAATATTATATTGCATGATAACTTGCATGATTAATCCGAAGATCTGAACAATAAGTTTATAAGATGGCGTACGTAAATTGTATGCGATTTGAATAAATAATTTAGAAAATGTGGCATTAAAACTTTCTTACGCTTTTGACTCAAAAATTGTAGATATTATTAATACACGGTAATTATAAATATATGATAAAGATCTATATAATAGCACATTGCAACATATCGAAGGAATAAAACAAATCACATTTGTAGTAAATTTGGAGTAAATCACTGTTACAATATTACACATAAACGATCGACGCGCGGTAAGCGTTTATTGTTTAAAATAATTGAGGAACTGGAGAAACACGTACCAACATGGTACTCGTACAATTCGGTACGAGCAGAGACCAAAGTTTAACGTTAACTGGCTGCGACCGACATTCTCTCATCTTTTATATTCGGCGTTTACTGATGCGAGACAACAGAATAGGTTGGACTTTCCTAAACTTTGTAAAAAGCGTATCGAGAAAAACCGAGTCAAATCACCTCGCTTCTCCCTGATCAGTGAAGCCATAATCATAACCATTGAGAGATCTATCTTTTTATTAACTTACACTTCTCTCTCTTTTGTGATCTGTTATTTATATTATCATCATGCAAGCTGTAATACAACGTAATTGTTAAACGGTTGATTCTTATTATCGTAAATGTGAAATCTGCGAATGTGATTAAATTTGATTTCTCGTTAAATTAATTAATAAAAATGAAATTAGTAAATAATAATAATAGAAAATACTTTCAATATATATAAAATATTTATTTTGCAGAGTTTAAAGAATATAAATGGGATAACAATATAAAATTATTAAATAATTATATATTTTTTCAATGTCTACTGACTATCTTGTACAGGTAATAATAACTGTACCATTTACCAGAAAAATGATTATTTCCTTTAGTAGCCGTTATTCTAAGAAAACTTGCGCGAGCATATCCAACATAATAGTTTTGTGAATTAACGTTGATCCCAAACTAATTTCTGCCTAATTCTCAAGTTATTTTACGAGAAAGTGACTGTTGCACAATAAAAATGCTCCAATGGATTTATGTATACAGGCTTCATTGAGTAAATCTTCAAGCTAATGATTGTTACATGCCGCGAGGTGAACGTCTCTTCCCTCTGGGATACGGTTGAATTATTAATACTAACCAACTGGAAAGAATGCAGTTATATATATTTTCGCCATCGCATACTGCTGATTTATATTTTGTTAATAATCAATTTTAATATAATTTAATATTTGCTTTAAATTGCAATTACTAATTTACGATTCCTTAAGTTGTTTGTTATTTTTTAAATAATCAATTATTTTAAAATAATACCTATTATTTTTACGATCATACCAAGTAATATAATATTTTTCAAAAATAAGAATACAATAATAGCAATATTTGATATTTTATAATATAAGCCGTATATACCAATTATTATTTTAAATATTTAAATTAAAACAATTATTCATCGAAGTTAGTAATCATTTAAGACTGATTTTAATTTTAATTGTGAGAAACATTCTTCTTGTATTATTTAACACTTTTTATGTAAAATAATGTTCAAGAATTTTAATCTTAATTGATAATAACACAAATATGTGACAAAAATTATATATTAATTTTATAAAAATATTAAATTATTTAAATTTTTTAACGCAAAGTTCTTTTAATTAATATTTTTAATAAATCTATCTTAACATCTTACTTAATAAAAGTATTATAACATCGGAGATCATAATGAAACTTTTTCAATTTTTAAAAAGAATGATACCTGCTAGATAATGAAACTTTTTTATTGGTTTACGTTTATTGCTTTTATGATAAAGATTAAAATTCTGATCCGAATATTAATGCAACCATGAAAACATCTCGCCTTTAGAATGTTGATGTAAAATTTGACACATATCACATTTTTATTAAAATCAACAATTTGCAGAGCATGATCTAGCATTTCTTTTTGCATAAATATTAAAAATAAATATACTTATTATCATGTGCTTTATCTAATTAAAAAAAAAATACATTTTATCAAAAGATATTAATATTATTTATCGCAATACGACTATAGATTAAGGATATGTTAGATAAACAATAAAAGAATAATGTATCTAAGTTAACTAGTATATAATTACATTTATTTAGTTAAATAAAAAAACATTACTAATACTTACCTCTTTCAAAATTCTCTGCATTTTTTTTCAGTATAGAAAATGTCTGTCTAGTTTCCAGTTTTCTATTTATCGTGTTCTTGAACACAGATATATGGGTGAAAGAGAAAAGAGAAAATCTACGAGAAGAGAAAACAGGTAGGATTTGGCAGGCGTAACAAACGCCGTACAAATTACAAGACGTATGTATTTCTTGTTTAACTTAATATGTACATACAATACTTGTCAGCCTTTTATAATAATGACCGATGAATTTCTTTTCCCCTCGAACCGAACACTCCGTGCGAGCGCATGCCATACTAACGATTTTACAATTTTCGTATCAAACGTATTATAATCGTACTATAATCGTACTATAATCAAACACTTATTGTTAGTGCGAACAGCGCAGCTCGATACTCGGGTGATATTGCATTCGTTAATACGCAAAACGGACGGAAAATCGTCCGTTACCGCGGAGCAAACGTACTTATCTAATTAACTCTAGTCCTTTCGCGAGCGAATTTACGATTTCACGCGCAGAATCCAACGAACGCCATGTCATGTGATCGACATCTTACTTGTACTTTTGATTACAAATTCACGCGGTGCCGTTCCCCGAAAAGACATTTCCGTTGGTAACCGAAACAGGTTGCGTCGCGACGTCGGATCTCTTAAGGTCCATGTAATCTCTTAAGGAATTAGCGTAAAACTGCTGCTGCCGCTGACGCCTGTCCCTCTCGAAGAATTGCCTTAACTGATTTTTGTCGTGAAAATAATTCGGCGGGCCTCTGCTCGGCAACTGTTTGTTCTTCATTAATAAACCCATAAGATTGTGCATCCTGGGATGGTTGATGTCGTAGGACTTGTTATTCTCGATCTCCCTTAACATCTTGCCGAAGACTTCCGGTGTCGGCGTGGTGAACGTTGGATATAAATCGCGGAATGATCGGTGTCCAAAATCGTAGTCGAAGCTTTCAGAATCGAAATCTACAGGCGACTTACGGTAACGCGTTCCGTCCATATACATATCTACGTTGCTAGCGGACGTTTCCGTCCCACCGGTTCTAAACGAACTACCTGGCCTCATTAATTTCCTCGGACCGTTTTTGAATCTCGAGCCTGGTCGTTTCTTCAACGGTTTATCGTGGAAACGACCTTTCGAGCGGAATGAATCCGGCCTGGGTGGCGTGAGAAATTCCAAATGGCTGTCGTCGTTGACGTCGTAGTTGGAACTCCCAGCATAGCTCGAATCTCCGAATTTAGGTTTGCGACCCGGTTTAACTTCACCGTGATAGATATGTATCGGTCCCGCGGATCCTCGCGTCTTCAGCAGATGTTCCAAGGTCTCTAGTAGCAGCCGTTTCTTTTTAGATCTGGGCGCGTCTGCTGTTTGTATGCTGTTCTCGCTCTGATCCGCTTCGAGAAGATCTCTATACTTCGAGTCCGTCAAAGAACTCCTTAATTTTTGCAGTTCGAGTCTCAGTTTGGCCAAGTCGCTTGCTTCATTTTGACTATCTCCCGGCCTTCTGTCGTTGTTCCACTTCTGCGAGTTGTACATCGTCTTCAGGGATTCCTTGAACATTTCCTCCGCGTATTTCTGCAAGTCCGATGCAAGCTTCGGCTTCATGAGCAGCTCGCTTTGACCTGAAAACGGTTTGAAGAAGTTTCCGCCGGGCATAACGGGCACCAGATTCAAGCCAGACTGAAGAGGCTCGTTGATTGGCAATTTACTGTTAAGAGCGTTCTGATTTTTTATAATGTCAATGTTAGGAACAAAATTAATTGGATTGAACACTGGTCGGTCTTTAGCCTTGGCTCCGGACTCTGTCAGAGAATTTACGTAATTCTGCAGGCCTAGCGCAGTTTGCGGAGTAGCTGAGGCGATTGTGCTGAAAATCGGGATGGGCGTCGTCACAACTGTAGTCGGATAGTGTATCGCCTGATTCGTGTTAAAAAGACTCGATTTAAGGTTCGGATTCACAATCTCTACATTCTTCGCGCCTACGTTCGGAAGATGAGCTGCTCCAAGCGCATTGTTGATCGAATGACTAGTCACGCTTTCAGCGGCCTGCAACACAATACCGGGCTGTCTGCCGCCCTTCGCCAGCTGTTTGTTCATTTGAGCTTGCAGTTGCTGCAAATTCTGCGTATTCTGATTCTGCACGAAATACGGGTTAACATTAGCCGCTTGCTTCCGTCCATTCTGATCAACGGCTAAACTCGCGGTAGCAAGGAAGTTTGCGCCGGCAGTGGGATACGCGTTCTTCTTGCTCTGCGTTTCTAGGTTGGCCCTGTTCTCCGGCGCCCCCTGGCTGGACAACAGCGTGGGCGTTGTCGGCAGACTCTGCAAGTTACCGTGATTTATCAAATTCTGGCCCTGCAATCCGTGGGTATTTACCTGGATCTGCGTTGGCTGTAGAAAGCTCGGAAACGTCTGAATGGTCGACTGCGGCACCACGGTAAAGGTCGTTCGCGGCGTTACGTTGCCCTGAACACTCACGCTCTGCAGCCCGGACGTGAAGGCGAATACAGGTGTCATAGTGCTCGGAACGTAGGTCGCTCTCAGAGTATCCGTGATCTTATTTTGATCGCTCGGATGAGAGAGTAGAACCGCGTGCAAGGGATTTTGGAAGGTGTTCTGGCCGACGATGATATCGGGCACCGGCGTGGAGACCAGATTTTTCGCTAAATTCTGAGCGAGAATAGACTGAGGCGTGCTGAACGCGCCGATCGGCGCGACGGTGGCGAGATTCTGCAGCATCGCGTTGGACACGTCGAAACCCTGGCTGCTACCTAACGCGGTCGCGTGGTCGAAGTTCGCCACGGGCACAAGATTGACAACGTAATTCGGCTTCTCCAACTGATCCAACTGGATCCCACTGGAATGAGAGATCTCGAGATTCGGTGATATCTGATTCCACGTGTTAGTATTCTTCAATCTGGATCCACGTTGGACATTGGTGCTCTTCGTTTTCGTGCTACCGCTGTTTCTTATAGAGTCGTGTCTGATGTCTTCGACGCTCTCGTCGCTATGATTCACGCTGGGATCATCGAGCCATGGATTTGCCTTCGTTCTGTGCCGCTGTGACTTCAGTCTCGCAGAGTTGTACGTATATTTATCCTCCTCTGCGCTCTCGTTCAACGTGCCTCGATGTTCTTTAGGAAGTTTTCTGGAAGAATCAGGATACGAAGGACGTCTCCGATTTTTTTGCGCGACTTTCGGTCTCGGCCGGTCGATATAATCGAAGTATTCTGTGCTCTCGTTTGAGAGATCTCTGGAATCTTCCGTGCGGTGATAACTACGCTGCCTGTTGTTACTGTTATAAGGATCGTAGTGATTCGAGGTCTCCAAGCTAGAAGAGTCCAGGCTTTTCAAGGTTTTGTCATCGTTATCCGACTCGCTGTTTCGCAGCTGGCTGCTAAACGTCACGTCTACTTTGTGGTTGCTCGGCTCGGCGACTACGACCGGCTTCATGAATCTATGGCGTGTCCTCGGCGATTCCGCCGCATTGTTATGAGTTCCGCTATGCCCGAGTTCGTCGGCCTCGTAATTCGTCCTTGATGAGGACGGATCCGCTGCTGTATTCTGCTTGGCCGCTCTCAGCCCGTTGTAATTCGCGGTGTTCTGCTGCTGATAATTACCGGCGACTTTCTCCTGCCCGTAAACAGTTTTTTTCATATCCTGGGCGTTGTTGTATGACGCGTAGAACTGAGCATAGATATCCTCCCCGTTGTTGCCTTGTTGCTGCGACTGCCAACCGTAATTGCGAGTGTGGTTCTCGAGCCTCTTCCCTCTATCGCTGTTTGGACGCCTCGAGGAAGGTTTACTGGACTCACCGTCGGTCTTGGTGCTCACCGTGCTGCGCACGTTCTCGTAAAAGTCCTGGTAATTGGCCACCGCGGGGGTGTCGTTGTTCACCTTCAGCAGCTCGAACTCATTCAGCCGCTCGTCCTGGAAATCGAAAGACCTGCGATTCGTCAGTGATCTAGGCAGACTCAAGAAGATCCTCGCTTCCGAGGAGTATGCTAAGTCCTCTTCCATCTTTCTCGCCCTCGCATTGGAGCTGTCTTGAGCACTTACGGCAATCGTTGCGGTGCTGTCTTGCTGTTCGTCGTCATTGGTCTGCGACGAGTCAGATTCGTCGTACGAGACGGACTGTAAGGCGGACGGTACCATAGGCACGAAGCCATTGGAATTTTCATAGAGCACGGTTGCGTTTAACGACGATGACACTCTCGAGGGCTGTTCTTCAGGATCCTTCGAGTCTTCATTCTGCTTTACAGCGTGTACCACAGTCTCCGAGGCGGTTGCAAGTTGATCTAAGATCTCTTCACCCTTTACGTCGGCGGTCTCTATGCATCTCGTTTGCGGCCAGCTGAGGAACAGCAATATTACCTACGAAAGTTGAGAAACGCTATTAAATTGAAACTTGAGAGCATTAGCAATTTGACTGAGCAATCAAATAATTAATAATAAATGTTATAAGTAACAATGCCAACACTTGATATAAAATAAAATATGTGAAATAAAAATTGTATAAGTACGTATATATATGTTATATTTAAAAGAATGTATTTGAGACAATATAAAAGACAAAATCTTATATAAAATTTGTATAAAACATGTATTAATTTGTTGATTAAAAATAAAGGATTTATTGCAAGACGTGCATGTGCGATATAATTATAACATAATTATCATTAAACTGGCGATAAACATCGAAGAAATCAAGTTATTATAAAAAGTATGAGATCTAAACGATACATCCCATATATAGTTTTGATCGTAAGTCTCGCTAAAGAAGAAAGTAGCATATATGCATTGCAAAGTTTGGACAGCTACATGATAGTAAGCAGTGTTAATTGCTGTTTCGTCAAGGAGATGACCTAGAAAAGAAAAGCAGACTGGAAAAGTAAAATGCGAGCGTGTGTAATGGAAATAAGGACTGGATGTGCACGGAAGCAGATCGTTCGTGGACTTTCTCACCGATTCATGGTCATTCGAATTGTTATTTGACAATAACGGACTTCTATACTAATGTCATCGTTAGTGTAATGATTTTGAACAGCAAGTAAAAATTTTTTCAAAGCTTGGAATGCAATCGTATAAAAGACTTTTCTTTTGTAAAATGCAGAAATCCGGGCAACTAACACATAGCCTATCCGTTTAGAGAGTGTCGGTGAAAAGTAATTGCGGAGAAAACAGAGCCAATTTAAACTATTCTTTATGCCTATCGTTAAACAAGTCGGTCGAATAAGTTGTCGATCGAAATACAACATCGTTAATATTGATGTCTTTATTTAAAAGCAGTCTTGTCGATCAAATTTCAAAAGCATTTAAAGATAGTGTTTGCGTAGTAATTTGTCTGTAATTTATAGCATTTGCATAATTTTACATTTTATTTTTTATTATTGTATTAAACAATATTTGCATTAAAGTATTAAAGCACACGAGAAAAAGGTGCAATCTCTGCAGTATAATATTGTTTTTAGTTTTATGTAGGCTTTATTAAATAGCGACTTTTATGTAAATAATTTAGAAAAATATATTTATGTTGTGCATTTAGTACAGAATATTTTTAAAATCTATTTTTATATCAGAATGATGATTAAAGAAAGTTAAAACTTTAAAATACACACAGACTAATATATAATATAATAATAAAATAAAAAATAATTGAAATATCTTAATAATGTAAAATAAAACTAAATAAAATAATGTGTTTTATAATAGAGGAAAGTTTTCTATTATGAGATAGGTTCCTAATATGCGATAGCGAGGTTTTTGCTAAACTAATAGGTTCTATCTGTTGGTTCCATCATGGACTTATTGCCCTTAGAGTAAAATCTGTTTAGTGGAAAATTCATTGTTCGATCGTGCGTGCACTCGCCTACTACATTTTTTAATTCTGCACATAAACTTCCAGCAATCACGTAAAATAGATGTGGTATCTCATAATAGGGGACTTTCCTCTATATGTTTTACGTACAAACTATTTTAGTCTCATGTTATTTTAGTTTACGGTAAAAATACAATTATGCTTTTACATATATTATAAAAAAATATAAAGCATTAAAAATATATAGCACATATATTATAAATATACATAGATATAGCTGCAGATGGAGAAAAGAAAGTTATATGTACAGTTAAAAAGTATTATTTATTATTGCAATTTGTTAATATTTATTAATTTTTTATCAATTTTATAATACAGTTTTACTGCCAAAAATCTATAGAAAATACAAATTAAATAAAAATATTTACAACAAAAAGTTAAACGTTTAAATTGCTTAAAAAAAAAGAAATAAAAAGAGAAGAGTTATAAGTTTGATATATTCTTTTTCTCTTATATTTTGATAATAATGAAAGAGAGAGAGAAGAGAGAGAGAGAGAGAGAGAGAGAGAGAGAGAGAGAGAAATACAATATATTATATCTATATTTTCTTAGAAAGAATTTCACACTATTTCACATGCATATGAAAAATTTGCCACTCAAATTCGGAGCATAATGCAACATTGTATTTAATATTCCACGTTATTAATGTATACAAAATTGTTAATATACCGAATCCTTTTCCATTAATCCACACAAGAGAATAAATAATGAATGTTGTCTCTCACCGCACAAAACTTCGCACTTTCACAAAGTACTCCGATCTAAGTACTTACATAATAAAAAATCATTTTCGTCGAAGTTTTGACTTTTTTAAGGTTCCTCCAGATCAAACATTAAACGAAAAGAAGATCCGTGCGCCACACTGTACTACGCGTACACATTGATCACGATCATTCGTTCCCGTATCCTCGCCTCGTAATCTCGAGGACCGCGCGTGGTGAGCTTCCACGCGAGAACTGAACCACATAGTAGATACGCGATTTTCTTTATACAGTCTGGCGGCCAAGTGAAAAATATCGTTCTAAATATTATCTTATACACCACACAGCCGCAGAAGATAACTTTCATTTGCGACACGCGAGTGCGCCTGGATAACTATTGTCCGGCGTATCATGCGACGCGGTCTCTAGTCATTACTATGGAATTCGAGCAGCGGAATCGCCATTGTACGAAAACGGAGAGATGTCGTACTCGCTACGTACGTTTCACAAAATGCTCTCGACTGGAAACGAAATCGCTTTATTTCAAGTTCGCCCAAGGGACACCAGTCGCGACTATTGTAACGAACTGAAGGAGGGCAATCGCGATTTTGCGAAATGCACTCGCGAGATATTTATTTGTAACCGGCGGGGCGAGATAATTGGCTTCGGTCGTAAAACAAATAAATAAGAGAAATCCGAGGATTTCTCCCTTGAATAGCATTGTTTTGTCTAGCATTGGGAATCGCTTCGATTCAAGTGTATACCACTTCCGGCGCTTTGCAGCCTCCGGTTCTCATCGCGTCTTCGATTGACTGGATCGAGCTCGAGTATTCTCTCGTCAGTACTTTTTCCGTTGTAGTTTTATGCGCTCTAGAACACACGCATTATGCCCGATGCGCCTATACTCCTCTCGACGCGCGCCGTGGAAACGAAGGTGCACGTCCGTGTGTAATGAACACGCGCCGATCTCCTCCCTGCGTGCGGAGTCGCTCGCGCCTCATGCCCGTGCGTTCAGCGTTCAGCAGCAGTTTCATGCCTCGCGCCTAATTGCCGTGCCGCAATTGCCGTAGATGCAACGCAGATATCGGAGCCTGTCCGTTGTGAAAACGTAAAATTAACAATAGTTGGAGCGAGCTTAAGATCTTTTTTCTTACGCGCCTGCCAGACAATTAGCGTTAATTGCGGTTCAACAGCATCGGTCGACATCGATGCGTATCTCTAGACACACGCCCGCGCGTTAGTAGTATCTCTTATATTAATAATTTAGGATTATTGTACTTTTTTTTACGCACATCGGCATTCGCGAATGATCGCCTTATCGGTCCGTATCGAGTAGATGAGTAATAGAGCTTGTTATTAGCCGCTCGGTATGCGTGGATTGATAACTATTTCTGTTAAGGCAAAAACTTTTACTTTACTTGTACATATAACCGCACATATATGTGGTATGATTATTAGGAAAAGTTAACAAGTAAGTTTCACAGTCTAACATGCATTTACCGGCTTTTTTCCGTAACCAGATGATACTTACCTTGTCCATGTAATATGCTATACAGGATATCCTGGAACTGCCTTTTAAACTGCAGCTTCTCTAATCAATTCGGAAATGAACTTTCCTAGTATAATAATGTTTGAGGTAATTTATCCAAGTTTTTTTTTTATTTTTAACATAGCATGTTTTTAATTAAAGAGAATTTAATTTTCTTGTCATTAATTCTTCTTTGTAATTTCTTCATCATAATGATTAACTGGGCGAAAATTGAACAGTACTTTAATTGAAGTCAAATTAATTTAATAACATGTTAGTATAAAATTTTTAATAAAGAAAGTATTGATAAGTTTTTGGAAATCATAGATATGTTTTATATTTTATATTATTTAAAACTTGTATAATGCGTTGTATTTAAATCATGTGTGTGTGTGTGTGTGTGTGTTCTAGAAATTTTATTTAAAAAAATCACGTTTCAAAATTTTGCGTGAGAAAGTTGAAAATCAAAGAGCATTAAAAAACAAAAATATAGATCAAAGTAGAAAACTATGTTTTAGCGGTTAATTGTATTATGTTTTATGTACAAATATATAGAATTTATAACCACTATTATATAGCTTTCTACTTTTGAATAACTTTTACATGCATCTATATTTATTTAAATAAACATATTATCATACATTTAAAAAAAAACTTGTATTAGTAAAGTATACCACAAAATTTTACAGAGTAATCGATTTTTAGGGAAAACAATAAACAAAATACAACTGCCAAAAGTTTTCATCGATAAAAAGTACAAAATAAAAATATTTATATTTTTGAGAAAAATAACTGATTTACATAAAAATTTGAGGCACAAAATAATACAAGCCTAATGTGTATAAAAAATTTCTTATTTTATTAGCTTATATTAATGCAGTATATAGGTAGTTACATTAAATTGATTAAAAGAACTTAAGTACTATGATTTATAAGGTACCTTTCTGAAGTGTGGAGATTTGGCTGATTTTTCATAGATACATTCGCAGAGCAACAAATGTGCTTTGCTTACTACTGCTTTTCTGAGAGAACGACGAAAAAATTTATTAACACAAAAAAAACTTTCGCGTGTTCTCAATAAATCAGTAGCGCACACAGGTACGTTTGTATGCATTATAATATATTGCACAATTCCCACATTATAAATACTACCGTATCGCTAACGCCCGATTACTAATTATTATCTCATTGATGTCGGTTCATGGCACGAAGCGCTTCATTCTTTGAAATAGTTATGTGCCAAATAATGTACATTGCAATTAATACTTAAAAATAGGAATAATGTAAAAGATAAAAATATCTTTCCGTACAGAAACTTTCGTATTCCGAGTTTGATATCGTCATTGCCATGGTAGCTAATGCCATATTGATCAATCGTTTTGACTTAACTTTCGTGTTCTGTTGTATTATCGGTTTCTTATCTAACAATGCGCAACATTTTATATTAACACAAATATCCTTTAAACGCAAATAGAAATGTGCGTTTTATCTTACAAGGTTTCGTTTTTATCAATTCAACAAAATTATTAATTCCCGAATTTTTTAATCTTTGAATAGTATATCTTGAAATAAATATATCGATCTGAATGTACATCTGAATATATTTCAAATATATTTCGACAGAACACAAAAGTCAAGAGATATCTCCGCGGCTTTCCATTGTTTACACGTGATTTCGTTCTAAGGTCCTATGATTCGCGAGCCTCGGATCCTCTATGATCTGCACGCTCTTCACTTTCGGTCGGGCCGCTGTGCGCTCGCCATATTTTCCGCCCGAGAGATCTCTTTCGACGTCCAGATTGCTCGCCTCGTAACTCGATTTGCCGATGTAGGATTCCGTAGGATTGCCGATCAAGTCTCGAGCGCCACTGTTTGATGCCAATCGCGCCAGTTCGTGCAGAGAACTCGTGGAGAATGAATTTTGATCCTTCGGGGCTTGATCGTCGCCGAGATCGTAATTGGTCTGTCGCGTCAACTCCTCGATACTTTTGGCGTATTGAACGAGATATTGCTGCAGCAGGGCTTTCAAGTTCACGTTCGGCGAGGCCTTTGGTTGTATGGGCGGGACTCCGTCCACTCTTAGAATGATCACCGGTATCAGGGAGCTCCCGGCTTGCACGAAGGTCGGCTGCACGTTGAGGATTGATGCGGGATTCTTGATATATTGCGAGATAGACGGATTGTAGTTTAGCAGGTCTGAATACTGCAGATTCGAGTAGCCATCCAGATTCTTGCCTCCTGCCGCGTTAATCTTTTTCGCCGAGCTGCCGCCAGCTGGAAATACAATCCTCAAGTAGTGTGTGTGTGTCATGCGATCACGGTATGTATTTTTATAAAGCATAAAGTGTTTAGTTTACCTGATTGAGCGTAGAGTCTGGTGAGTCTCGCATTCTTCTCAATGTTGTCAATGTATTCCGGATTTGGACTGTTCACCATGTATTTCGAGATCGGTCGTCTCAACGTTTCGTACCGATTCTTCTGATATTTTCCGGTTGATTTGAGAGAGTCCCTTAATGGCGACGAGATTGCTGAAGAGACCGAGTACGTGGGCGAGACTCCGCTGCCGGCTTTGGCCTGCTGCGAAACTGCCTGCTTCTGACCGATGTAGTTCTGATAGCCCAGCCGAAAAGCTTGCTGCTGCTGCTGCAGGCGAGACAGGGTATTCATCGAGATGAACGGAGTTCGCGGACCGATGGGTTCTGGCGCCATTGGGAATTGCACCGGGCCCTGCGACATCACGCTGCTTTCCGTGGAGGTGGATTCGTAGATCTGCGAAGATGCGTCCTGGGTTTTGGCGGCCTGTAACGCGGCCAACGACGGGTAGTCGGAGTAAGTCTCGTACGTCATGGGCGGTACGTCGGACACTCTACCGTCTGGATACTTCCAAAATATCTTGTTCTCGTATCTGACACCGTTTTCCACCGTGTACCGAGGCAGATCGGGAACGGTCCAGCGTTCTCCTGGTAGCCGGACACGTCGTCGGGTCTGGGAGTCGAGGATTCCGCCTGCGTTCGAGCCTGGTCGAGCGTAATTGTGAGAATTCAGTTGTTCCAAGAGAGTAGCGGCTTCGATGGGACTCGACGTCGGGGGTTTCGCTGCGCTTTGTTTCGGTCTAGAGTAACCCTGCACGTTTATCGCGTGCTGAGAACTCTGTCCCACGTATCTTTGGACGTACGACGGACTTGGAGTGACGTAGGTATATCGACTTGAACTAGAGGCTGTGTAACTCTGCGGACTTGGAGTGGCGTAACCCGGCGACGTTACTGCTTCCTCGGGGCCAAAAGGCCAAAGATTGCGGCGTTGTGGACGCGTACGCACCCTCTTGATAGTCCACGTTCGAGTACGCGTCGACGGAGGGTCGCGCAATCGGCGTGAATCCTTGGTAAGGCTCGGAATCAGATGTCTTTGTCAACTTCGTTCGCAGCCCGAATACCGGCGACGACTTCGTTGCGGGATTGTAAAATTGGTAGCTCGATCTTACCGAACCGTGGGTTCTCTGATGTCCAAAATCCGCGAACGAGTCAAAAATCGATTTTTGATCGCTCGACGGTACTTTCTCTATTATGGTCCTCGGAAGAAACGGGCTGATGGATTCCTCTATGCTCACGGTGGTTCCCGTCTTACCCGCGGGAAAGTAATAATTGTACTTTCGCGGGATAGGCACGGAATTCCGGTCGAAGCCGTAACCGAGCCCGTTATTCACGGTGCGCTTCGACTTCTCGTCGGTCGTATTACCTTCGATCGTGCCGTTATCAAAATCCAGAAGTATTATCGGAGGTAGGATCGGTAGGATCTCTTCGACGTTCTCCTGCTGCTCCTTCTCCTCTTCTCTCCCCCCCACGGCAGCATCTGGAGCATCGGCAGCATCATCGGCGATGGGACGTTCAACGCTGTCCGAGTCGTTTACCTTGATCTCTCTGCTTCCGGTAGTCGCCGCGTTGCAGAGCGCGTGTATCAGCAGGAATGCGACGATCTGAAAGTCAGGGGCACGTGTAAGAAATCGCGCCAGATGCGATGTAACAATGTGTTGGTCATCGATCTGCGGCGATGGCGATCTCACTTTCACTTCCCTTCCCTGTTCGACGAGTATGTACGATCGTCCCGAAGAAATACGCATACCGGACTGAGTTTCCTCTATTATAAGATATAATTCCAAAAGGATGTATTAATTAGATATAATGTTCATATTCTATACGAAGATATCTTCAGAACGATAAACCGGTTATATATGTAATTACGAAAATAACGAGCGTATAATTGCGATCTAGGAGAGCAGTATAGAGCTGAAGATATGGAAAGATATTCCTGTAGGGTCAGAGTCAAGTGTGTCGGTCAACATCGTTAAAACGGGTTTTATTCGTTGCGCACTTGCGATTTTCACCGCTTTCTTTAAACATCAACATCGCAATCTATAGGTAACGACGAATGAAAATATTGCTTTCCAGTTGAGTAATAAAAGTTTAAACAGTTGTAAATCGTACCGATAAGAATTTACTGATAACTTTAAAAATTGGTTATATAAGTATTACATTATTTAAGCATTTATGTATTAAAATATTAATTAAAATTAGATCAACAAAAGAATCATGAATAGGCTTAAGTTATTCCTATTTTATAAAGATATGCGCGAAAGTAATTTGGTATGAGAGAAATTAAAAAATTAATACAAAAATTTGAAAAGTATATAGAAATCAAGAACGTTAAAGTGAAAATTAACTAAATGTACGATTAAAATACTGCAAATAAAATATAAATAATTTATATAATAAACACTTTTTGTGTAATTACTAAAATCTTTTAGAAACGTATAGGTAATATAAACCATGTCTATCTTTAAAAATAGCGGTATATATTTATAAATCAATCAGATTTTTTTTTCCGTTTTCCTGAAGCAACCATGCCGACTGCTCCCAAATTACAATTTTGGCATTAATGATCCAATAAATATTCAGTACGCGACACCTGATGGAAATAGATGTGCATACAACGCGTGTCGAAGTGACCGACCGCGGCCATTCGCCAGCTCGTCAATCAACTCGAAATTGGCGGCGACGGGAATGTAAAAACGCGTGCGGCGTATCGCGCAATTGAGGAGACGTCAAATTTCACGCGGATATCGTCGGACGTCCGTGTTACGTCGTGCCCGTGCGAAACCGCAGTGTTACCTAATGCCGAAAAGTGCGTTCGGGACTCCCTTCGACGGCGAATTGCGAGATGAGATGCGTGGCTTATCCTTCTCGCGGACTTTCACTGGCTTGCTCAAAAGCATCTGCCGCGGCCACTTTATCATCGCCTCTTCACGTATGGACCGCGATTGGAAAAATACGCAGAACTTTCACCGGCAATTACGTCCGGTTGAGTCCAGGAAGCGTTCATTCAATCGAGAGAAAAAAAAAAGATTTTTTGGAACTGTTGCGAAAAATGGCACGAGTGACGTGTGTTTCCGTTAAAATATTTCCCATGGATTTTCGGCGTTAAAACTTCATCCGGAGGGATTATTAAATTTATGTTGAACAGCTGCAGCCATGAAATTCCACGCGCGATCAATTTCTGTCAATAAACATATTATTCGTACTGATGTCAACGCGCGGTTGTTAACTTAGCAATTATGTGTAACTACGTCAGTAACGTTTATCGCAATTACTGTAGTTTCATTATCACAATTATAAAGGAGTGTTATTTTAAGATCATTAGAGTGTGAATATCACGTAGTGCGAAAATTGTTATTTTTTTTTATTATTTTTATTTCAATGGTCTTATTATATAAAAATAAAGAAACAAACAAGAAATTATAAATATGACAAGAGAGTACGGAGAAAAAATGTATTATTCTCTTAATATATTTTTTACATAGCGAAATAGATATTAATAAAATTCAAGAGAATATAGTACATTTCTTTCCGTCAAAAAATGTAACATTGATAAAAACAAAACACGAAAAATAAATTTTAATTTGACGACTTTATAAATTTTATAACAAGAATCACAGACAATATGTGATCAATGTTTCTGTTAAATTATAATTTTTGACAGTTTGTAACACAATTAGAATGTAGCACGTTATAATATAATAAATATTAATTACGTCATCGCTTAATAAAACAAAATAGGGATTTGAGGAAAGATAAGGTTCTACAGGGCGTTAATACGCAAAGTTTGATTCAAGTACTCACGTAGATCCTAGTGAAACTCATGACGACCGACCTTAAACCTGCTAGCTTGCCGGACTTGCCGTGTGTGTGTTTGGTACTGATGAAGCTGAGGCCAGAACATCCCACCTTATATGCCCTCGCTCCTGGTGTGAGAAGGACACCGTCATTATAGTTTCACCACACCGAGACGAATGCTATTCGCGTTCGATACGGGAAGACATCTGCCAGTAGTGTAACGATGTCTGACAAATCGGCGCACCGATCAAGGAAAGTTCTTTATTTCTTATGCATTACGCAAATAAACGTGCACGGGATATAATATCGCGCTATAAATCGGATTAACATCAGGGAGAGTTTTTGTCCAGAATGAAGCTAGGGTATCGGAGAACGAAATGTTGGGAATCGTTAAATCGTTTGCTATAACGAATCGCGAATCTGGAATTCGCAACGTGAGATTAATTTTAGCAATTCTGAAAAATTTATTTATCACGTGTCGTTCACAAGAATATATTATGATGCGTCCGAAGGCGTGATGTACGAAATGCATAGGCATGTTGCTTCCATTTTTATTACACTACCGCTCATAATTATTCGAATGATAGATATTTTACCCTTTACTCCAATTTTAATACTTTATTAGAATAATTGACGCTGTTTTTGTAATATATTGGTTGTAATTGTATACATATACTAAATTTAAATTATTGAAACAACGTTCATCGAACTATCTCCTATTATAGTTGATATTATTAGTTAAAATTTATATTTCCTATAAACAAAGAAAATAATTATTCTCATACGGAAGAAATATTTACAAAAAGCATTGAATAAAATATCAACAGAAACAATGATGAAATTATTGTTTGCGTTGTGAAATGCAAACAATTTGTAAAACAGTAATTAAAGCAAAGAGTGCGCATATTGATGGACATTATTTGAATAAGAATTAATAAAACATTTTTTTATTATATATTATACATTATAATTCAATCTATAAGCTTATAGTGTAAAATAATTTTTATCAATAAATACTTCTCCCGGATGTAACTCTCTGTTTCTTTAATTCTTCAAGTTGTTCAAATAATTAAGAGTAGAGCATATCAGCGGAAGATTCTGGTAAATTATACATTTACGGAAAAAGAAAGCGTGCACGATGACATTAATAACAAAATAATAGCCTGAATTAATTTCAAGCGATTAATTTTGTGCGCCTACACCGTTGGGCTCATCTCCGTAGCATCAGCTTTCTCATGTGAATATTCTCTCCGTTGATATATCGCGCTCACATAAATACTTGTATTCGTATGTTTCTTAAAATTAAAATTAAATGTATCTTTATTAGTGCTCTACTTTTTAATATCAACTCAGTCGAACTAAATGTACATCGTAAACTATCATAAATACTGTCATTAACTGTCAGAGCTAATCTTGTACGAGTTTATTAGATATGCTAATGACCGATATATAATTTTGTCGTGTGCGCGTATTCGATAAAGCAATTAATAAAATCACATCGCAAATCATACGTCTTGACTAATAATGTCGTGTAATAAGTAACATATAATTATCCCTTTTGTAACCGTAGAAAAAAGTTAAGTGTCTGGCTTTAGGTACCATCAACTAATGGCAGGCGATAAATATGATCACGCAATTTGATTGCTCAATGAATTAATTTTCCTAATATCGAGAATATTCTAATATTCTTTATTGAGACGTTACGTGTCATCATTAAAAACTTCGTAAATATTTTACATTCTCACATATTTGTTTGGTAGTTTTAAAATCCAAATTTGTGTTAAAATCTCTGTGAAATAATATTTGGAGGAGAAATTATAATATTATAATTTCTTTTTCAAATTATAATATACAATAAACAAAATATTAAATTTAAAAAATATTGGATTTAAAAAATAGTTTTATGATGTTAATGAATTTAACTGTCTGACTATTAAATATGTAACAGTGTAAACAATAAATTAAATAGGTATATAAGTATTAGGTATAAGAATAACAAGAATACTAAATATAGGAATTAAATATAAAAAAATATTTCAATTTAGTTGTTAGAAAGAATGTTATCTACAAGTAAATATTTAACAAAAAAATATTTAAAATTTATATTTATATACACTAATTTTTAGTTGCCGTTATATGCGTAAGAAACATTTTATAATATGTAAGAAATAGTTACTTCTAAATAAATAAAATAGTTTTATCTAAAATTATATTATAATTATTAAAGTTGATAGAATATATGCATAATTAACAAATTCTACACATATTTCTGTATCTTATTTTACAAGTTAGAGGAAAGATATCACCAGTTGTGTTTTTCATTTTAAATTTTATTGAAAAATCGTAAACAAAGTATTTGTCGTTTGCTGAACGCGTCTTTACAAACGTAAAAGAGAACAGTATAAAAAGGCTTTTGCATGATCTTCGATGAAAGACTAGATGCGATGACGCCGCCGACCTCTGTTCAAACGACACATCTTCGATGTCCGTCTCCTGATACGCCTCGGTCGTCGTATGTGATCGCTAGTAATTAAGTTTTCAAACTGTACTGACCCTTGTGTATATGACATTCGTCAATCGTCATGCCACTTACGGCGATTCACTCGGACTTGCGCTTCTTAAGAGCGAAGTTCACTTTCGACGGGAGAAAGCCCCCTTCCAGCTTTATAGGTCTTTCTCTGTATCTATAACAATATAGTTATGGGAGGTAATTACAGTAATAAGAGGCACTCTGGCATTTTTATTACTCTATCATACCTGGCTATGTCCTGTGCAGCAATGACTTTGCTTGGAATGTACGTGTCAAGTAACGACCTCGGCTCCGAGGGCAAGGAGTGATCTTGCACTTGCAATAAGGCCTGCTCGTCTTCGAAGGAGCCCCGAATAGGTTCCAGTTGTGTACTACCGGCTTTGAAGTCATGCGGGGGGAACTGAGGCGGTACGAAATGAGTTTTGGGCTCGTCAGGCACCTGTTCGAAAACACATCGAACAAAGTTGTAGTTTCTGTGTTGCGTGAAATGAGACGATGATTAAAAGAGAGCTCTGAGCAAGTAATCCTGCAGGATATTGTAAATATATATTTACAATAAAGAAACAAAAAAAATTCTATATTTTAAGTCAGGATGTAATTTATTATTTTTTTCATAAAAAAATATACTGCAATTAATACATTAAAATTATTTTCATACAAAATATACTACATTATTTTATAGAAAATATACGTTTCTTTATTGCATTAAAGTAAAAGTGCTAATGGAAAACAAATATATCGTAGACGGCATGTAATAGCACGGCGACAGAGGTAATTAAACTATGCTAATTAGATAGCAATGACATCCCGTTAACGATGCTAATTTAAATATCTAATTATAACTCCGGCGGCGGGTAAAGCGACAGTTATGTAAAACTGTCATTTCCATTACAAAACACCGATTTCTGATAAATGTAACGTAGTCACGCAAGCTATCAATCACGCTGAGTGAAATATCACACTGAAATCTGTTACATCTACTAACCTTGATATAGTTCTGCGGCTGGTCCTGGCTGATCTGCTCCTGCAGGACTTCCTTCGGCGCCTCGTGACCGATTGTCGGTGCGATGTACAGCTGTTGCTGCGTCTGATATTGATTCAACTGTCCGCGAAGGTAGTTATCCTGAATGTAGGCTGGTAGACGAGCGTAAAAATCGCTGTAAGCGGCAGCGGGATCGCTGTAAACTATGCCAGGCTGCGTGTAAACTAATTGCTGCACATACTGCGGCTGCGAAGGCGTGATGTAAGCTTGCGTGTGCAACAGGGTCTTTCCTTGAGCCGGCGACTGCTGGGGTTGCACGTACAAGGGTGTCGTCAGAGAGGACGAGCTGAGCTTCTTTTTCGGTATATTTGGGACTGCGTAAGTCGATCCTTTCGGCGCCTAAAATATTCACGATCTAACGAGTGAAACAGAAAAGACAGCTTCCAGCTCCGATCGTGCGACCAGTTTAAATCGATGCTAAAATATTCACGAATCTGTTTACCATGCAGGAAGAAAGTTCAGCGTTTCACTCTTAATCACGATATTGCGACATTATTGCTACATAATCATTTGCACAAAAATGCAATTCACTTAGGAAAGTTACATTCGCGGAAATTAAACTCTCTTACCTTGGTCGTGAACGTCACCGGCCCGGCAGTAGAGTAAGGTGGTTGTAAGGGAGGGATCAATTGTTTCTGATTGTACACGGAGGCATATATGGGTATGGAAATTTGTTGAGCCGCGTTGCTGGCTAACTGTAACGGAGGTTGCGCCAATCCGGCACCTTTTAAACCCACCAAAGGATTACTTTCCAAGGGATAATAGGGATAATAGGGAAGTAATTGTGTCACCGGAACGTCGATGTAAAAAGGTTCTGCAAAGTAAAAACACATAATTCATTTTTTAATTCTTTTTTTAATAATTATTGAGGCAAATATTTTATTTTTATTAAGTAATTTTATCTTCCTTTCTTCTTTCTTGACAATAGACTTCTCTAAACACTTATTATATTTTTCTAAATATTTAAATATTGTTACAGTATTTTTATTTTATTGTTAATTTATAATTTTGTAACGTAATTAAAGTACGCTCATATAAATATTATTATTCAAAAAATTCTTGAATATAAATTTAAAGAATAGAGAAATATTAGAAGCACTTTTATGTTTGTGTCCTTTACCTTTATTGACAGCTTTCGTGTATTTTTCCGTGACTGCTTTCTGTTGAACACTTTGAATGTAGTTGCCCACTGGTATTTCCGGTTGGTAGTTTAATTTCTGAGATTCGAAGGCGATAGGAGCAATGCCTTTGGCTGCTATTTCTACTTGTTGTTGATATCCGCCGTAAAATTGTGCCGGCGGAATATTTTGCTGTGGCAGAATTTGGCTCGGCTGTTTATATTGTGCTTCGTGTACAGAGTATTGATTAGGTTGACTGTATTCTTCAGGTGGTACCTCCTAACGATAACAAAACGAAGAAGACAAAAGAGTTAATAAACGAAAAACAGCATTATTTTATATAGTCGATAGAATTACATATTGGAATTTTACAGATATAACTATTTTCTTTTTTAAATATTATTTTCTACAATATGTGCACACATATACTGTATATGATAGCATATATATTATAAAATTTATCTGCTATAAAAATTTTTATATCGGTTATAGGAACGTGACTAAAAAGAAGTAAAAGCTCTTAAAGTTCTGTACTGCAACATTTAATTAATATCTTACGCTATATTTTATATCCTGAAGTCGCTGAGGAGGGATGTACAGTTCGGAATGACTCAAAGTATTATATTGGCTTGGTATTTGATACTGCTGCTGCTGATTGGGCTTGGCGGTATATTTCGTCTCATCAGTCCGAATGCTCTCAGGCTTACCCTCCGCCCTCAGATTATCTCTCTCTATATCTTCTAAATTAATTTTCTTCTCGGCATACGCCGCTGTTACCAGCAGACCCAATATTAAATAGATTTTCTGTAATCGAAAGAGAAAGTTAAAATTATACTGTCAGTCATTTATTCTCTATTCTGTCCTTTCATTTTCTTTTTTTTTTTTAATTCGTCATTCAATTGTGCATAAACCTGCAATAATCTATTATCTATAAGTTTCTAAGTATAAAATTGACTAATGACTTTCGCATGAAATACAAATAGCTTGATTGGCATGTGTCGTGTAAGTAAAAATGTTAATTGGTTTCTCGACGCATATTAAAAAAGAAATATATCATTATATTTAAACGTGTATTCAGAAAAAACATTAATAATAGTAAATTGTGTTGAAAGTTGAACTCAATAAATTTCAAGAAATATGCATGATTCAAGAAAAATCGCGAAATTAACTGCGCTTAAGAAATCTTCTTGTCGAGTTCATCATGCAACTACGATGATTTATAAAAGTTTAATGCGATCAATTCGTAGACGTACAAAGAAATGTAAGAAAAACAAATTAATAATCTCTAATAAACAATGCGTAATAATAATTCGCCTACAAAGCGATTAGCGATTACGCGCTTTAGCGGTTAATTAATTATATTGTGTGTTCACCATTATCGTTTCCGGCAAAAACGTATTTGCACCGGGCACACTTTCACTGCACGTGAAGTTCTGGGTCAAACATCCGGCATGGACCACTCTTATATAGATTGTGTTATCCCGCCACCGGCGGGCGGGCCGCTCCCTCCCTCGTACACGTGTATCGTCACATGCATGCATGTACATTTCTCTCCCTATCTTTTTTTTATCTCTAAACGAATTTTCAGGCATACATTACAGTGTGTCATGTACCAGAAAAAGCTACGCGCTTTTAAAAATTTATAACGAAACTTTGAAATATTACTCCAGCTATTTTTCAATTTAATAGAACGTATTACTGACAACAAAACATTTTTTTATTTTGTTGTACAAAAAATAGTTTTCGTACAAAATTTGTTTTATATATTTCTCTAGAAGCAAATCCTTCACACGATAATTTTATTTGGTGATATCCTTTTATGGGAATCAATATGAAACTCTGTTACAAAACTCTCTTCTCTCCTCTTTGTTAGCGACGTTATGCATTTCTTTTCCGTGGCAGTTATATAATGTGCGATATTATCTCACTAAAATATTGAAGTGGAAACATCTACATAACGGGGGCATACTTACCATGTTGCAAATATATATATGTTATAAAAAAATACAGACACGACACAAAGGACTTAGCTCTACTATAAAACCGAATCAGACGTGCGTTCTCTTATATAGCCTTTATCCCTACCAGATGTATCTCTTGTCGAGCTACACTTCACTTCTTGATTAAAGCGTGTGTGATAATCCGTGTCGGTGGTCCACGGAATATAGAATACCATCATGACACGAGTAAAAGTGAAGATATTCCTTAAATTACTTCCTCAATTTTTTTGAGAATATACGACTGGATCTCATTTCAGAGAAAGACTAACACGTGCCTCGAAAATGCTACATCCCTAAGTTATTTACATCTCACAATAATTATTTTTAAACTTTTGTAATTATTTTCAGAAATAATTGCTTTAGAAATAATGTCAATAATAGTTACTTTTTAATAAAATATTATGTCAAGTTCATTATAGATCTATGGTATCTGACAAAATTTAAAATATAATTTTATGCATAATTTTATGTGTCGCGTAATACAAAGGAATTTGAAAAATTAAATTATATATATAAAATACAATATAAAATAAATTAAAATAAAAAAATAATATAATATTAAAATACGTAAATGTGTTTGCATTAAAATATACGGTATATAAAATTACAAATAAAATCCTATCTCGAAATCTGAATTGAATTAAAATAGATTATTTAAAGTGGACTTTATGAAAATGGAAATGTGACTAGAGTTTTGAGCAGAATATTAATTTTTAATACTCAAATTTTATATTATACTCATGGTATTCAAATTAGATAGAAAAAATAATGATTAAAATAAAATTAATTGACGTTAACTGCATGTACATCCTATTCAAGAATATGCCGAGATGCATAATAAGAAGATCATAATTTCATGTAAGTGTGATTAATATTGATTATAAGGAAACGTTAATTTGCTTGGAACGATTCATTTTGCATCCATCAGATAAACGGCGGAAAACTAATCTTTTCGTAGAAAGAAACGCGACGAAGATGCCGTGTCGTTAGTACAAGATTAACAGGCGGGAAAAAGTCGATTATTAAAACGCAATCTCCTGGGAACGTGATATATCATTGAGGTGATCAAACCAGAAATGAGCTTCACGTACTTAATCATTATCGTCATTTCCACGCACGTCGTTCGTGCGATCGCGGTGGTCCCGGCTATCCGATTGCGTTCGACGCGGAATAAAGTGCGTTAAGTGCCTGGTAGTAGCGCTATCAACACTCATAATCTTCACGTAAATTGCTCCCCAGATTTTTTGAAGCCGTTAAATCGCGCTAATTACCATGCCCAATTATTCGGTTCATTAAACTCCTAATTGGCCGAGTCGGTGCGTTTCAATCGATCTCGCACTAACCACAATTTGCAAATAAAATGTAAAACAGATCAAATGATACAGCTTTACTGATTTACATCTCTATAGAATATGAATTAAATATACAAATGCGAAAATTATTTTATATAGCGTTAATATGTACGAAAAGTTTTACGTATGATTACAATCGTTCCCCAACATATCTTTTAATTACAATAACTCTTTCATTTTGTTTTTGTTTAATGATATATTATATAGATTCGATGATTTGTAAAAAGTTTAACAAAAATTATATGCTCGCTAAAAGTTAATATTACGAACTAAAATTTTAGTATAATAGAATATTATTTTTGAAAGAACTTTAATTAATATTTGATAAAAATTTAATAGAAATTGTTGGAGAGCTCGTTATTATCCAGGTAAGTATAATATTCATCAAAATTCTCGATACAATCTACCGTTTATTAATTCAAGTTCTGCATAATGAGAAACAAGCGCCAACGTCAGTGTCTTCTGCGAACAATAGAGAGAATGATCGATGTGATCTGATAGGAAGTGGCGGTTTCCGATTATTGAACGATATAATGGCATACGGCATACGCACTTGTGGAAAAGTGAATTATTCTCACCACTGCGTGTCTAATAGTTGCATGCAAGATTGAGTTGTGAGATTTGGACATGCGATCTGATTGTTTAATTCAAAAGGCGCGGCGATATATCTTCGGTATTCATATAAATCTGATATGTATTTTACAATAACTCATTGAAACTTATGCTGGTAATAAGTTATTGGTTATACTAATTTTTAATTTTGTAAAATTTTATATCATTTGTAACATAATTTTAATACAATCACTATTCCAAATTCTTTATGATTTATAAATTGCAGCCAATATATGTTTGCAAAATATGTACGTTCGATAAACAAATCTCTACAAAATTAATAGGCACAACGCGTAAGTAATTAATCATGCTAATCTCTCACATGTAGAATTTGCTATCTATAGTAGTTCATTCTGTAAGATCGATGATACGTTCAAGTTCATATTTCTCTTAATTTTCATGATTAGATCTAACAATAAATCATTCACGTATTAAACGACGTAATTGGTGAAGGTGTTCTCGACTACAGCTCGCGAGATTGTATTAAAATGATGCAAAAAATCGCATTGAACATCAGAACACCTTTCTGCCGTTCATCCGATCGAATTTGAGCGATAACGGTTACCCGACAAGTCATCCGGGCGAACTACCGCTTATCGCGACGATCGCGTGGCGAGGTGTTCCTGAAAATTCCTAAATGGAAAAGCCATCGCTCGCTCGCTCCATTCTGTCGCAGACAATGGGGAAAAGGGCTCCGGAACGAAGAAGCGGAAAGAGAAGAGGGTGGAGAGCGGCTTTTCTTGCATAGATTCCTGACGGGAATGGGTGATCGATGCAGTCGGGAGTCACGGAAGGGAAAGGATCGCGAGGATGGAAAGGAGGTCTCGTAATGACTCGCAATATCTTTGTTGCTCTCTCTTTCTCCCTGTAGAAGTAGAAACGTTCCGGTGTTTCGAGTCGCACAAAGGCCCGACCCTTTCCTCGGACATACACACCCAGGTGTGTTCCACCTGCTAAAGCGGAAGATAATGATGAGAAAGAGGCTGAAGAGAGGGAGGAGGACCGAGACTTTCTACGGTGGTCATGGGTGTGGATTACAAACCTTATACCGATCGCCCGCTATTGCGTCAAACAACGCTGCACTTGAGACGAATTACCTGCAACCTCGAGTCAGAAAACTTTCTCGGACCGCGCGCGCGAAGCCGGCGCCTCCGACGAAACGCGTGCGAAAGGGTGGAGAAAAAACGAGGAAGTAAACTAGACTCGTTACATTGACGACGCGCCGCCGCGCCGATTGGAACGCAGTTTCTCATATTTACGACGAAGCGACAACAAAAAATGCAAATATTCGACCTTACCGGTCGATCGCTTTCTCGAATTTGATCATAGCCAGATTCGCCTACGATTATAGCTGTCCGATCGCGATTAGCGAGATCCGTTAAATTTTTTATGTTTGCTCGAATTGACCGTCGCATGTCCGCTTTCGAAATTCACTCGATCGATTATATTATCATTCGCATACGATCATCATTCGCAAGTAACGATCGTCATTTGCATGCGCATCTCTCTCTCTCTCTCTCTCTCTCTCTCATTAAGTGATGCTGGGAAATTGGCAGATATTAGAAATCCTTAAGTATTACAGTATGCTTTCCTAATAAATTCTTTTTTCTTTTATCTATCTTTAAGACGCTGCAATAAATTAATCAATCGAAATTATTTTTTTTTTATTATTGCTTAAACTTTTCTCTGAAAGTAAAATAAAGGATAAAAAATCTGCAGTTCTCTCCGATATGCAGAAAAGAATTACGAGCAATTTTTTCTATTATTACTATAATATATGTATATAATTCTCTAAGTATCTATATAACTCTGCGGTTGTTTTGCATGGCCAAAATTTAGTATTATAAACTTGAATTTATTTAAGATTAGTACTCAATTTATTACGATGTTATGAATAATAATTTATTACGGTAATTTATTAACTTAGAAGAGAAAATGCGGAAATATAAACCGGAAATATAAACCGTTTAAAAAATGCAATAAAAATAATCATCGCACCGCATGCAATCTAACTCGTCTCGGAGTCAGGGAAACCGAGCAAGTAGTACACAATTGCAGAAGAGTGCCAAATATAGAGTAACACATTTTCTACATAAATTAATCATAAAGTGCTATAACATTTTTTTCGATGCAACGTTCTCTGGATCGGAATCTTATCGGAATAATGCAGATAGCACGGTTGTCGGCTCGCATGACGCGTGACGGCTCATAAACATAAAGAGAAAATAACGCTTACAATAACGGTTACAGTAATGAATGTCCTTACACATGCGTGTGAATATGAGACTTTCTACCACTGTCGCCAAAAGCTGCAGCCTTGTTTATCCGTTTATACAGGCGAGGCGCTTATGCGCTTCGAACTTTCGGGTCGCCGTATATTATCGATCGAGATCGAGTCGCCGCGCGTGAAAGTAACAGGCTTGGTCCATCTGATTTTATTCCAGACACCATCAACGTATGCACGAGCGCGCTGTGAAATGAACAAAATAAAGCAAAACGGCGCGCCGAGCGCAGCTCTCACTCATCTGCCACGATATCCGCATCAAGATTGGCGTCAAGACTTATTGCATTCCGCATGAAACATGCAATTCCGTCAAATTTATTAATTCTATACATACAGCCGGGTGTTACAAGAAATGAAAAAGATATTTGCATTAGTTCCCTAATTTTAGATATGTAATTAAACATGTTTGAAGAAATATTTTACAATATTAGTTTTGGACCTTTACTTCCAGATATTTTTACACATTCTCATCAGGAAGAAAGATACGAGAATAAAACTAAAGAAAGATATTGATGACCGAGTACTCATATGTGAGCGGCGTAGTTTCGTGAAACTTAAAAGGAAATAGTGAACGTTTCTTATCTCATTCACACGGTCCATCGACGTGCCGGTTCAAGCAGACCGGTTACGAGACCTTACTTCCGCTTTCCATCGCGGCCGGCACGCCTCATCCGGTAAATCTTACCGGACATTTGCCGTGATCCGGATTTCTTATTCCGTTTTCCAGCGCCGCGGCCGTGATTTCATGTTAAGACGATACCGCGCGTACAAAAGACAGAAAATCTTAAACGTTCAATTAGCGCCGTGCTAAATAAAGGACGTGCGGAGCAACGGCGCGCAGAAAAGCTCATAAAGAAATTAATTGGCGAGCGCGGAATTAATTAGAGACGGGGGATTCATTACCGATAGAGAAAAGGCAGCGCGCGCCGTCCCATATTCTCATAGAATTTCAAGATAAAGCAGTCACATCGTCCATCGTTGCGGTGCATCTGTAATTTACATCGGCTTCTTTCATATATTAACTTTCTACAATCATTTAAAACGGTGAGGACAATATGTCATTATGTAGTTTTAAATGCATCTCTTTACTTAGTGATAATTGATTGATTTTAGACGATCTAAGTAAGTTGTGCCAGAATCAAATAGAAACCTAATGTTAAGTATTGCGTATATAAAAAATAGTTGAATAATCAGAATACACATATGTAAAAGATATGTATTATTAAAATGTACACATAAATAAAACTGTATAATATATATGCAGTTATATAATGCTATGTAAAAATTAGATGTAAGTTATATAGATTGTTTAAAATAAACTTTAAACATTTACATTAAATAATAAATGCGCTATGTTCGGAAAACAAACATAAAATTTATCATTGTCCGCAACATGCCGATACATGGAAATAGGAAATAAGAGCTTTCTATTGTACGTGTTTTAATTATGTGGCGCGTAAAGCATATTATCTTAATGATATGATAAAATTGCCTCGTCCGTGTAAATTTCCGCGTCTTAATCCGCCAGATTTTCACGTACATCACAGTTTGTGATGACGTGTATATAATTACGTTGAAAGGAACACGGTAGAAAAGAAGCAGGAAGCTGTCGCTCATCGAACGAAAGTAAAGTACAAAAATAAACACAAAAGGGAAACCGATTCGCAGTACTTACACCGAAGAGAAAGGAGTGCAAACGTCAAAGGCAGCATAAAGGATCGCTTATTATAATATTAGTGACTAAAACGCGTATTTAAAATATATGTATATAGGTCGTAAAGTTAAATAGGATCCTCATTGTCGGATCAGAGCGGATCAGGTCCAATGCGACAATGTGACTTTTTGCTCTAAAAAAGACTCGCTCTGCAATGCTAAAAGGCTTTTGCAAAACAGGTACAGGTTTCGCGTTCTTTTCACGCGTCTCGTAAATTTTAAAAGATTAACATCTCTCGCTCGCGTTTTCGCGGTAACATAAAAGCGACAGTCGCCGCTCACATGCAGAGAGAAAGAAAGTACCAAGCTGGATCGAAGAGATGATATAAGTAATCGTATTAAGAAGCAACCTTGTCCATACCTATGAGCATGCCTTTCATTTAGCGATTGATGCTAAAATAAATCATTCGGAACGTTAGCGCCTGTTAGGCTGTCAAGGGTTTATTTTTTGACTTGCAGCTATTAATAATGTTAGACGGAGATAATATTGACTTAAAAAGATTTTGTTTAACTTGGTGAATTAGAGAGTAAAAGTGTATATATGAAATGTGCAAGCGTGTTTTTTTCTTTTTTGCAATATAAAGAAAGAAATCGTTATAATTAACTCGTAATTTTCTCATTAGATACAAAAGAACATAACACGGCACATAAATATAAAAATTTTAATATGCAGAAGAATACTCATTTATAAGGAGTTTTAATTATGGGATTTTTGCCTTAAGTAAAATTGGAATAGACAAAAATGTTACGAAAAATTGCAATATTTCAGGCAAAATTTAATATTATTTCAAATTATTTACATAATTTTTATTTATATCAGATATTTTGTTTAAAAGCATTTAAATAGTCATATTTTACAACAATACTTTTATTTACAATTCAACTTTGAATTTTAAACCTTGTAATTTTAAGCAATTCAGACATTTATTCACAACTCTATAGATTAAAAATCATAAACTCCATAAGAATATTTTATTACTCATATTATATATTTATTATTTATCTGTGGATACGTCAAATTGAAAGAATGAGGTAAAAATATTCCCCGAGAATTCTTTTATCCATACCTCAGCGATCGTTCTGTACACCTCTGGTACCAAATGATCTCTTTACAGAATTTTGGTAAAATACAGGGTGGACCATTTTAATCCATCCAGTCGAATATCTCGAAAACCAAGCCCGGGAGAGAAAAATGTTTCAGACAAAAGTTGTACGGTTTCGAGAGGCACATAAGATGGTGTCATTAGTTTGACCTTGGATAGGCGTTTGAAGATCACGTAAAGGTCACCTTCAATTTATATTTTTCAACGCATATTCTCATAGCTAATCTCGAGAGCTTTTCAAAACACTATAATAAAGTATTTTTTTAAGAACTTTTAGAATTATTAGGCTTAAAAGTTCTAGTATTTTGACATAAAATACAAAATATCTTGTAAAACATTAAGTTTTCGGTAATGTTACCATAATACTTTTATGCATAGAATAATGAGACGAATCAATTGGTATATATATATATATATATATATATATATATATATACACCTGTATATACATATATATCTAGCAGCATTAATTCAAAACTCTTGTTTCAATTAATTGTAGTTAAATAACCACTAAACCAAAGACCATTAAAGATTTAAATAGAAACACATTATCCCATACCATTGATTAATTTATCCCTTAAAAAGATCATTTTGTACATGTTTTCCCTACATTTTCAATGTCTTCCTCATCCTATATGTTAACATTCTCTGTCTAATGTCTAATGCATTTATAGAAAGGAATTTCTTAAAATATTATACAATATTATTTTTAATGTAATCTTGTGCAAAAAATATATTTTACGATCTATTACTTATTGTCCTAAATATACTTGGTATAACATTTTATTTCACTCTTTTTTCATGACATTTATATATTTGGACTTTTTCCTTGTGTTTTTTAATCATTTTTTGAATAATAAGCTAAAGAACACTATCTATTCATCATTTAACATATATTAAATTTTGTGTAGATACTATTTTTATTAAAATAAAAAATGTACTTTGCGCTTTTTTACATTTTTAATGTAAAAAAATAATTGTGAAATTTGCCAATTTTTGTCACGGCTTTTTGCACTCCTGGACCGCTCCGGGACGTGTGCCGGATCAAAAGGATTAAGAAGAGCAGAATGACAGGCCTCTCCGACGATTCCCTCGCACCTCCGACACTCCACAAAACAACTTTAAGGTTGGGCGCCAGACGCGTAAATTCTCGTCCGTAAAATTGCAAAAAATCAAAACAAACGCAAACAAAATGTGTGGATGTGCGAGGAATCGGCTAGCTCGACCTAATAATAGGGCGGGGGTAATGAAGGGCAGCGCGGTATTCGGCGGGGTGACAAAAAACAATATTTTCAATATTAAAAATCAAAATGTCAATTTTAAGTTACTAATATTCTACAAAATTTGATATTATTAATATTCTTTTGAAAATGGTTAGCATAAAAATTGTTGTAATAATGTTTTTTCATCTACTTCAAAAATTAATTTCGTTTTTTGTTTCAAATAAACGGTAAAATTATGTGTGATACTATATAAGCTGACAGCATTCTCAAAGATTGTTGTTACTTCTTCATTTTTTGATATTTTTTGATACATTTTATATTATTACCTATTTTATATTACATATTTTTGTTTGCCAAAAAATGTACTTATTCATTATTTTTACATTTGTCATAAAAGTTCACAAAAATTGATATATGTATATTCTGTTGATCTTCTAGATATATATAATTCATTAAATCCAATATACTCCTTAAATAATGACATACTAAAAATTGAATTTTTAAATCTAAATTTTTGAGATACATTTTAAAATAGTTCACTGATTCTCATCTACAAAGGCAACAAACGCTTTTCCCGCTCTCTTAACCTTCGAGATAAAATTGAACCAGATCCAATTTGGTCGTCAGTATTCTGCTGTGCGGGTATGACGAAACATCAGTTCAATGTTAAGTTTGCGGCCATGTGACAACGTGATTGTAAGATCATCCGAATACGAGTCCCTTTCGACAATCACTAATTCCATAACGAGATCCGGTAACTGTGCCAATCGCGAAAGATTCAAGAAACAATTAAATTATGATGAGGCTAGATGACAATATGAAGTTATATAACAATTAATAAGTATGTTGAGTACTAATAATGCGCTTAAAAAACGAAACTTTTTCCCCATTAAAGAGTTTTCTAGAAAATATAAATAATATTAACAAATTGAGTTCTTTTAGAGAAAAATAAATACAAAAATGGGTAGTAAAAATAAAACAATATTCATAATATCTAAATTTATGTTTAATTAAATGCAAAATTTCGTAAAATTGAAAACAAATGTATGATTATATGTTACCGTACTATGTCGTATCACATATCAAACGCAAATTATCAAATTCGAAACAATTAAATCTTGCCACATTCGTTCTGGAGGTAAACAGATATTTATCGTTGTGAACGTGAATGTGAGTTGGCAAGATCGTAAGTATGATTTAAAAATTATAGCAAGCATCTAGTATTGTAAAATTTTCATTCCTTATTCAACAAATTATCAATTTTAAGAAGATTATTTATATTATATAATATAAAATCTAGCGGCATTCGATAATCTTTTTTGAAGCGTAATATATCCTTTATCTTACCTTATGTATTATTTATCAGTACAAAATTACCTACCTTTTTTAAAAAAAGTAAAAAAAGACGCCAAGTACACGCACAATGTATTTTGTAAATTCAAAAATATATTATTATATCAGAAAATTACGTTACCTAACTCAACTTAAGTGATATATATAAATCCAAAATTCCAACCTAAGTGGTAGTAGCTTCAATTTCTCTTTAACAAAATTATTATATCATAAATTTGTGTTACCTAACTCAACCCAAGTGACATGTATTTAAAAAAAAAAATGTAAAATCTATTGCGCCAATTACAAAATAAATAAATAAATTTTTCTTGTAAAAAAACTTGGCACTGCTTTTTTTACTCCCATCGTATTCTTCCCTAAATTATGTTTGTTTTTTTATTTAATAAAAAATTTTAGTATAATACTTTATTAAATTTCGAAATCTATAGCAGCGCCAAGTTTTTTTGTAGCCTTGATATCTTTCTATCCTAGCCGATAAGTCATAAGTCATACATATCGATCTGATATATCTGTTGTCGAAAATAACGCGCGCACGGTTTATCATCAGAAGCGATATTAGGCATAGTGTCAAAAAAGTAAAAAAAACAACAATTTTTTAGGGTAACGACGACGATAATAATAACGACGTATCTTAATCGAAATATTTTCATTTCGGACTTTGCATCGTAATATCTCCGCTCGTAAGGCACGTAGAGGAAAAATAAAAACACTTTTATTAATAAATCGACCAAGCTATCGATTGAGTCTACTTAGAACTCGATCCGTTCAATCATTATCAAATCTCAAAAACTCGGGTACTTACATTTTCAAAAAAATAAAAAACAGTTTTGCAATATACGTAAAATACTACGCGATAACCTAATATTGTATGTATCCCTTTATGATTTCCCATTTTGAAGTACAACCTCACAATGTTTCGGCATGTTTTTGACGAGTTTTTCATATTCCAAAGGTAATGACTTCCATATCTCCCTGATACGGCGGCATAATTGCTTCAACGTAAATATATGTTTTCCATAAAGCTTAAGCTTCAGTTGAACTTTCGCATACAAACAAATCTCGGCTTTTCATTACCTTCGAATATGCCGAAAAACTCGTTAAAAATATGCCAAAACGTTGTAAAGCTATACTTCAAAATAAAGTAGGTAATCGTATCGTAGTATTTTACGTATACAACAAAGCTGCTTTTGAAAACAATTTTTTGAAAATAATAATTATTACTCCAGATATCAAGCCAACGCTTTTGTGGGACAGATTGTATGTGCGTTTACAAGTTATCATTGCTACTGTATGAGGGTTAAACGAACTGACATATAAAACAAGCGTAGCATCTGAGCATATTTAACAGATCAATTAATCTGCTCCGTCTTTATGTTACGTAAACGCATCTATCATCCGGGAAAAAAATCTTGTATTCCCTTGTTAAATTTAAATAAAATTTTTCAATTTTATAAAATTGTTATCATACATTCTTTTCTAATTGACACAATGTAAAGATTTTTCAAAGTAGTGCAACAATTATTTTTTGAGGCAATATATATGTTCTCTCTGTAATTGGCGCTGTAATTTAAAAAGATATCATTTCTTTTTTGTAATTGTAATAGATTACTTGAAGCGCGACTCTTCTTTTTGATAAGGTAACATAATTTTGTGATGTGTATCACTTGGGTTATAATTTTTCGGAAATAAAGATACTACTGCTTAGATTTTTTCGAGATTATTCGAGATATAAAGATTACGTCTACCACTTGTTACTTGGATTTTTTCGAGGTATAATACTACCACTTTCTTTTTTTTTTTCGAGGTAACAACATATACACTACTATGCGTAACTTGGCAAGTTTTACCTTTTTTTACCTTTTTTTAAAAAATGTAATTTTGTACGGATATCACGCCTTTTTGTAATATTACGCATTTTATAAACAGTATGTACAGGGTAAAGCTATTTGGAGGTATAATACTACCACTTTGTTTTATTCGAGGTAACAACATAACAGTGTAACAACATAATACATATACACTACTATGCATGTACTTGGCGTTTTTTTCTTACCTTTTTTTTAAAAAGGTAATTTTGAACGAATATCACGCCTTTTTGAAGTGTGTTACGCATCTTAATCTTATAAACAATATATCTTATAATCTTATAAACAGTATATACAAGGTATGAAGCTGAAAGTGTTACGGACTATTATTTCTAAAGAAAACAACAATTTAATATTTTGCTTAGTTTTTTAAAAATAATAATCTGTAACCCTTTTAGTTGTACACCTTGTATATATTTTTAAATTTCAACATAAAACATAATCGCAATATAGCATGATTAATGTTAATAAATTGTTAACTATAAAATTCTTTATTTGTTTTTATTCGCGTGTCTTACTGAATGTTGTTCGCAACTGTATATGTACCGATATCTTCAGGTATCGATATTTTTGATAATTACAGATGGACACCCTGTAACACGTGTCTGAAATTTACCTAATTTGTTTATTCTTTTATTCCCTTCAACTAATCGCAAATTAATTTTATTTGATAAAAGCAATTCTGTTAAATTTCTCATATATAATGCATCGTTTATAATTTTCTGTTAATTATAAATATTAAATAGTACGATATACATATATTCGTACTCACATCCTTGAAAATTATTTCGGGAATTCGAGCGAATGTCACAACTAGATAAAATTATCTTTCATATTTTGACAGTTGAGTAGGAACATATTTGAGTTAGCAAAAAATGATTCTCTGAAACCGCACGTGTGTGTAATAGCCCGGGAGATAGCGACAGTTTTCATGAAATCATTTCTGTAAAGCTAGATTTTTTTAACAAAGGAAAAATAATAATCGACACTAACTGGCAAGATGTAATTTATTATCACGACGTTTCGACCGTCACTTTCGGTCCTTATCAAGTGTTAAAATAATTATATTTCATGCAAAACAATTCAGTCCTAGCATTGTGCCAACAAACAAGTCCAGAACTGAAAAATAATATATATATACATACGCAGGTAAATCACAGTAAAGAAAAAGAAGAAAAAGAGATTACAAGTTTTAAGTAACTTACAAGTTTTGCGCGTCAAAATTAAAGAGAACGATATATACAAGGAAAACATGTCAGCAACGCTCGGGAGACAAAGGCACACTGAACCGCGATCAAATATAATTTATTATTATGTCGTATGCCCCAGTCAAATTGTCAGTATCTTTCTGAAGGTTAATAGTATTGATGTTCTGTTTAATAAAAAACATTTCAGCGATCTCGCGCTTTCTGACCTGCTTCTCACGATGTAACACTTCTGTTTTCTCCCATTCGAATTCATGGTCATAAAGTGCACGATGCTTACTGATAACGGAGTGGTTGCTGGCATGTTTTTTAATGTCCGCTTTATGCTCTTTTAAACGTGTCTCCAAAAGCCTTTTCGTTTGGCCAATATACGTGGCGTCGCAATTTTTACAATTAATTTTGTAAACAACGTTAGTTTGTTTAAAAAAGTCCAGTCGGTCCTTACCCTTCATTATGACGCAATCGAGTGATTTTGGGATAGTATGTAGTACATGAAAACCAAGACTCATCAAATTACGCGAAAGTCTCTCGCTAAGACCTTTTATATACGGAACAGCTATAGCGTTTTCTGGTGTACGTTGTGGAATGTCAAGGGTGTACGTATTGTCGCGGTAACAAAGTAACCTCAATCTGTCTTTAATGCATTTTTCGATAATATGCCGAGGATAACAATTATTTAACAATATTTTTTTTGATTTTCCTAATGTTACTGTCATGGAATCGTTTGTCCGATAATAGGATTGCTTGGTCGACAAGACTTTTCACAGTGTTCAATTTATATTTCTCGGGATGGCATGAGAAATAATTAATGTAACGGCCGGAGAAGGTAGGCTTCGTGTACCAGTTAGTAATTAAGTTGTCAAATTCCCTAATAACAGTTGTGTTCAAAAAATTGATGGAATTTTTCTCCTCGGTTTCATAAGTAAATTTTAACCGAGGGTGGTAATTATTGAAAACGTTTAACGTTTCTACGATCTTGGACCTTGGGATTATAGCAAAAACGTCGTCAACATAGCGACGAAAGAACCGGATCACGAAACCCAGCCGTCCCAAACAGGAAGTCTCGAGATCATCCATAACAATGTCTGCAAGGATAGGGGAGAGGGGGGACCCCATAGGGCTGCCAAAGACTTGTTCATAGAATTGACCGTCAAATTGAAAACTTGTTGAGGACAGAATGAGGTCAATCGCATATAAAAATTGTTCCAATTTAAACTCGGTTTTTGGAGAGATATATTTCCATCTACTTTTTATACCCTCCATTACAAGTTCTTTAGGTATATTTGTAAACAATGACGAAACATCGAGAGAAACCATCAATTCGTCAGGATTAATTCTAAACTTATTAATTTCAGTCACGAAATTCCAGCCATCTTTAATGTGTGAATTAGGTTTAGGTATAGAGTCATGCAAAATGTCATGGATGAAGCGAGCTGTGTTATAAAGTGGGCTACCTACGGAAGAGACAATGATTCGCAGAGGAAAACCTTGTTTATGTATTTTGGGTAAGCCGTAACATCGTGGTAGATTACCGTTAGTACAATTAAGGAATTTATACGTGCGGTCGTCGACAATGCCATTACTGTGCCACGATTTGACAAGCGTGTTTAGTTTTGTTGTAATGCGTTTAATTGGGTCTTTATTAAAAGAGCATAAAGCGGACATTAAAAAACATGCCAGCAACCACTCCGTTATCAGTAAGCATCGTGCACTTTATGACCATGAATTCGAATGGGAGAAAACAGAAGTGTTACATCGTGAGAAGCAGGTCAGAAAGCGCGAGATCGCTGAAATGTTTTTTATTAAACAGAACATCAATACTATTAACCTTCAGAAAGATACTGACAATTTGACTGGGGCATACGACATAATAATAAATTATATTTGATCGCGGTTCAGTGTGCCTTTGTCTCCCGAGCGTTGCTGACATGTTTTCCTCGTATATATCGTTCTCTTTAATTTTGACGCGCAAAACTTGTAAGTTACTTAAAACTTGTAATCTCTTTTTCTTCTTTTTCTTTACTGTGATTTACCTGCGTATGTATATATATATTATTTTTTAGTTCTGGACTTGTTTGTTGGCACAATGCTAGGACTGAATTGTTTTGCATGAAATATAATTATTTTAACACTTGATAAGGACCGAAAGTGACGGTCGAAACGTCGTGATAATAAATTACATCTTGCCAGTTAGTGTCGATTATTACTTTTCCTTTGTTATTTGAATTACTGGCGAAGAAGAAGGATTATTTCTTTGTTTATTACACACCGCTGACCTGAAGAATGGTGCTTTCCCCCGATTTTGGTTTTTTCAAAACAATTACCGAATTTGGAATATCTTGATAAATTATGCCAACCGTGTCATGTAAAGTGTCATTCCTTGACGTTGTATCGACGAATCGGTCAAAATTGTTCCAAGTTAATCCAGTACGTAGACATGATGTTCGTAAAATATCCTCTGGACAAACGTCCGAGTTTTGAGCTACAGCTAACGTTGATTCGGTCTCCAATTCTTCAAGCGTAGTATAACTAGCAACTTGACCATACCTATGCAGAATTTTTAAAACTTTTTTGCTATTGGTTAATCCCTTAATAGCAAGACCAAGAGTAATTTGCTTAGAGGGTTTGATTTCTTCGTTTGAAACAGCATAAATTACATCTTGCGAGAATGATTTAGCTAATCTATGAAAAATCCGGAGTTTGCTTGCGCCTATAATTAGAACTACTCAATAAAGTAACGTAAAAATCGTTCAGAAGAGATGGTATCTCTGAACATTCACCGGCAATCAAGTCCTTCGTTTTTATATTGTCCGGCAACTTATTTTTCTTTACAGACCTCGCTTCTTCTCTCAAAATAAGTGCTGCTCTGTTTACAATATCACGCTTTTGTAAAATTTCAAGGTCCGTACTTCCCATTACGACAGTACCGTAAGGCTTTATAACTTTTTTTTTATTTAACTAGACACCACAGACGCGCGCTTCACGCGCGCTATTTAGCTTTAACATTATGCTATTACTATTACACTATTAACTTCTTGATACATACAATACATACAACTGTCAAAATATACAATAACAGCTGCAAATGAAGTAAGCGCAGCGAGAGAACCAATTGGCATCACGGAAAAGCGGCAACAAAAAACTTCGAGATATGCGAGTATCGACTTAACATGCCCTTTTTTAGAAAGGATGTTACAATACTGATTTTATTTTGGAAAGTTTTTAGTAAATCGTTTTCTAAATACCGTGCAGGGAATGCTGGACATTGATATAAATTGTCTTTTTCATATTGTTGTTTCAGTAAATTAGTGTATAATGTTTGGTAATAATTCAGAAAAAAACATTTCTTTTCTGATATAACATTTTGAGCAATAAACAAACAAACTTGTGCATAAACATTTGCTCTAATATTTCGCTTTTTGTGCCATTCTTTTGATGGTTGCTGTGCGAGGGTAAGCGATTCACAAGTGCTTTCAATTTTGTTTTTACAACTGGCATGATAGTATGCAGATTTGTCTTCAGATTTTTTTGCATCTTCAAGTGCGTTCCATAAATCTATATCTTCAATCAACAAAGCTTTGCTTTGTAGCCTTTCAAAAGTTGCTGTTTTAGAAATGATGTGTAAATTTTCACAACGACCTTTAAACGTTTTGCGTTTTTTACCGCAAAAAAAAACATACTGCTGTATCTTCGGATTCTTCAAACTCTTCGTCAGACATTTTTTCCTGCACATCTTCGTCTTGCTGTTCTTCCAATAATTCTCCTTCTTGAGATTGAAGCTGGTCTAAATCTTACACTTTTTTTATTCAGAAACGACATATTCGAGTTTGCTAAAAAAATACATTATAATAAATTCATTTAATTTGTAAAATTAGCGAAAAAAAATTACAGCCTAAAAAAAACTCCTAAAATCATGCTGCGAAGCGCGCCAAAAGTAGTAGAGACGCCTGGTCGAAAATCGGACGCTGTAATGCATCTATATACACTTACCTTGCCTTTAATTGATTTGGTGGCGTTTCTGAACTTGTAAAAGGCTGAGAATTATATTGATTGATGTCGATTTGTACTTTCTTCAGAGTGCAGTAAATCGCTTGTAACATTCTGAATGATAACTTTCATTTTTAGTTAATTGAGCAGACAAAGTTACATCACCATACACTAGCTTATTTGCCTTTTTTATAGCTAAAATCTCCAAACATTTTTAAAATTTTTCTTGATCAAATTTAATAATATTTCGGTCTTTCGGCTTCTTTCGGCACACAAAACAGTATAATGATTGTAAAGCCATGCCTCACAGCACGTTCTCTCGCACGCACGATTAAAGCAATATCGGTGCGTAAAAGATCCAATTCACTGATCTATTCACAGTGTATATATAATCGAACGTTTCGGAAGATCCAAATATGACTGACTATATCGGAATTAATGTCTGTAAAAATGTTAACTATAATTCAAGTCGTTTTAAATGATATTGTAAAACTCACCCGATAGCCATAAAAAAAACGAGACAATTACGAGTATAAAGAGTGTCATCCGAAAAGGTACAATACTGCATATAAAGAGATGGAATCAACCAACTTGTCAGGAAGACAAATACGAAATATCTAACGTCGATTCCGTTTAGTCATGTCACGGATCATGGTGACCAACCATTATAAATAACAGATGAAACATGAGGGTCAACAATATAAACATTTCTAACGACAAAAGCGGTAGTACATCTTAAAGCACAGTACATACACAAGCGATCAGCATGGTTTACAATTTATTTAATATGAATATTTGGATACATAAGCTTGGTGAAGGAAATCTGTATCCGTTTGAAAACAGCTATTTATGTTTATACTCTCAGGCTTTCTTTAAATTGTTTGAAATTACTTTCAAAACATAACTTGTAATAATTTTAGTATTTAATTGACAGTAACATTGGTAAATAATAATGAACTTTTAACGAATAAATTTTTAGAATAAGTTATGAAAAACAATCATTTCTTACAATGAGATTTATATAGGATCGTGAATTTATTATTTATTAATATGTTGAATATATTAATTTTCTTTGACATTAAAAAAAATATTAATTAAAAGATAAATTTTGTTGGAAAGATGCTTATTTAATATGAATATTTGGATACATAAGCTTGGTGAAGGAAATCTGTATCCGTTTGAAAACAGCTATTTATGTTTATATTCTCAGGCTTTCTTTAAATTGTTTGAAATTACTTTCAAAACATAACTTGTAATAATTTTAGTATTTAATTGACAGTAACATTGGTAAATAATAATGAACTTTTAACGAATGAATTTTTAGAATAAGTTATGAAAAACAATCATTTCTTACAATAAGATTTATATAGGATCGTAAATTTATTATTTATTAATATGTTGAATATATTAATTTTCTTTGACATTAAAAAAAATATTAATTGAAAGATAAATTTTGTTGGAAAGATGCTTTGTGCGAGTAAAGCACTCGCGCCTTTCCAGAGGGCACTGCGTGGCGCAGCAACGCGAGCGCGCACGCCGTACGAAGCGACAGCGACAGACGATAGTCTGAGATCATCGCGTGCACACGTGTCTTATACGGTGTCTTATAATGTGTGTAGAGATAGAGTCGAGAATAAAGTGTTATAATAACAGCAGATAAAAGAGTCGTTCGTTAGCAATCACCACCACCATCTCGATCCCTGCGGAGAGTATAATTCCAATAGGTTATGGGCCCAGGGCACGCTTGTCCTGCGGAAAATCTGTGAGAAGTGTGTGGCAACGACGACAGATAGACGAATTAGACGCAGACAAAGAATAGAAGATTAGAGGGTAAGTAAATTATATTTTTCGTTGCTGACGAGCAAAACGAGAGAACTTTCAGCTAATAAGAACGTTTGTTCGATAAATGCTGTTAGAAGGAGATAGATGTTTTTGCCTTCTTCTTGAGAGATAGAGAAATCATCGTCGATATACACAAAAAACAGCGCTGATAAAGTAGAGACTAGATGTATAAAGAGTAAATGCGAGAAATTAACTAAAGTCTAAGAGAATTAGAGAATAGATGTGTGATATAAAGAAATAGATGTGTGATAGAAAGAGATAAATGTGTGTGATAGAAAGAGATAGAAAGATGCCGCTTGGTAACAAGCCGGCGATGTGCGCGTGCAAATTCGATCGTGAACGGCGAGAGTCATTTTCTGGCGCGCGGAAGTCCGATCGTGACCGCGGCGGCGAGAGTCTTTGTTTTTGGCGCGAAGAACTTGTTGCCGGGCACGCGCTGACGCATGGTCTATTAGAAAAACATAGCATCGATGCGACACCATGACACATATGTATAATGCATGTGTATATGGAATTTCTTTTTAAAATCGACATGCATCGGGTCGGTGATCAAGCATGACTTGCGGTGCGGTGTAGCTTGATTGCTGTTTAGGGAGGCTGCGTAAATCTGTACGAGTCCCGTGCGCGTGCGTGATCAACCCAATAGATCTTTTCAGCAGTGCTGAAGATGGTTTTTCGCTTTCAGATCATTATGAATTGCAGTGCGTTCTGTATGGTCTCGTAAGCAATAAATAAATTTTATTGTTGAGAAAATACTCGACGATAAAATTATAAATTTTATAATATCAATACATTGGATATTGAATTTATTTTGAAAAAGAATATTATTCATGTCCGATTGATATTTGAAATCCCATTATAGATGGATAGAGCTAGACGAGACGAAGGATGCGTAGAGGAGGACCAGAATCTCCTGGTAGACTAGAGAGAAAAATGATAGAAGAAAAAGGTAAGAGAATTATGTTCAAAGAGTAAAATAGAAGAAAATTAGAAGGTTAGAAATAGCAAATGTGTAAGTATAAGTGTTCAAGGATGAAATTAAAATAATAATCTGAATATTTACACAGATATAGAGAAAGAGAAAGAGCTAGAGACACGAGGGGCCACCTCAAAACCAAAAGAGAAACCCCGAAACACAGAAGAAATTCGACTGCCGAGATTTGCCGAGTAAGATCCTGTATGAACAACAAGAGAAACTCATCGCGAGAAATGAGACGATGACTGGAAAATTAGAGACCAGACTCAAAACCTTGAAAAGGGTGATGACGAAGGCAAATTCTATGATGGAAAATATGCGAGTTTCGGAGGCTAATTTTAGAGAGTGAAAGACTGAAACTTAGACGGTTAGAGGTAAATAACGATAATATACAAAATTTAGAAGAAAATGATCTTGAAAAAGTTATTGAAATACAAAAAGAACCGAAAAAGAGAAAAGCAGAAGAAGCAAGTTGCTCAGCCGAAATTAGAGATAAAAGTAGAGATTTAGAAGCATTTAAAAAAAAACGCGAAATTGATTTAAATAATCAGAAACTACATATTAGAAGAGAGTATAAGCTTACGCAGAAATCTAATTTTTATCTTTGGATGGATTATTTAAAATTAGAGTTAATGAACAATGATTTACTAGATGTAATAGATGCAAGTATAAAAGGTCCAGAAAATTTCGGAATTAAAAATTGCTAAAAAAGAAAGTTTTGTTAGAGATATCATAATTAATCACATAGATGAAAATTATCATAAGAGAATTTTGCATAAAAAAAAGATCCATCAGAGATTTTAAAGAAATTAAGAGGATATAAGAAAAATGAAATAAATGTAACTCATACATCTGTAAGAGCTCGTCTCTATCAGATTAAAATGAAGAAAGATGAAAAAGTAAATGATTTTTGCGAACGCTTTGACTCCATAGTTAGAGAATATGAATCATGTGAGGACGCAGTGCCTCTCACAGAGCAAGAAGTCAGGTCGTCGTTTTATCAGGCGGTAGCTATTAATGTACCAGAACTGAGAAATGCCGATTTGATCAGAAGACAAACAACTCAAAAAGAAATAAATATTGATAAAATAAAATCATTTATTACGCAGTTAGAAGCAGAAACAAAGAGTATAGAAAAAGAGCAATTAGAGAAACCAGAAGCTAGAACACAGAGAGCGAAATTAGAAGCAGACGGAAAACCTGTAAAGTGCTACCAGTGCAATAAGCTAGGACATATGGCTAAGAACTGCCCGCTCATTGAAACAGGAGCTTGGTTCTGTTACCATTGCCAAGAAGTTAGAGGTCACAAAGGAGACGATTGTCCAAACGCCGGAGCACAGGCTGGAAGATTTAGAGGAAAAAGGTATAAAAATACAAATTGTAATAAAAATAAGCCGAGTAAAGCCGAACAAACAAGCACCAAAAGAGTAAATAATAGAGGAAAGATAGTTAAACCAGACAGCAAGGCTAAAGCAAAGAAAGCAACAATAACCGCCAAAGCTAAAGAAGATAAATCAGAGTCAGGTACGATTAGATTAATAAAGAGTAGAGATAATTCAAAAGAATTAATTAATTTTATAGCAGATTCGGGAGCAATCGATCATATTGTTAATAAAAGCGTGATTCTGTCAAACTTTGAAAGGTGTGAAAATTAGATTATCAAATGTGCGAATAAAAATGAATTTGCAAATATTGTAATAGACGGTAAAGGGGATCTTTTGTTGCAAACGGGAGAAAAAAAAGAGAAAGAGATTAAATTAACAGAAGTAATAGCAACAGGAGATGTATCAGACTCTATCTACTGTCTTTGAGAAAATTAGCAGAGGCTGGTTTTAGCATTTACTTAGATGATAAGTTGCTTAAGGTATATAATAAACAAACAAATAAAGTAATTTTTAAAAGAAATTATAATAAACCTAATTGGACGATACAATTTAAGGTTAAAAATAACAATGTAGAGAATAATAAAGTAGAGTAGAATGTGCAGTATATAGATGTAGAGCAAAGATAGTGTCACATTGTGAGTCCCCTAAACAATCGCAGACAAACATTCAAAACAATGAGTTATCAATTTCGGAGAGAGAATTAAAAGAGTATGAAAATGTTGGATCTGCGATTGGGAGGGAGAATGATGAGAAACTCACAAGTGTGAATAAAAATGTACAGCATGAGACAAGTACAGAACTCAATCAAACGGTTAAATTAGAAGATCTACAATCGTTAGAGGATATAGAAGAAATGTGCGAAAGTTCAATAATAGAGAAGTCAGAGAAAACAAGAAGAAGAGGAGGCAATGTTATGGCATGTCAGATTTGGTCATGCATCATTAAGCCATCTAAAAAGATTACAGAAATTAGATAAGAGATTAGAGAAAGTAGAGTTAGATGATTCTATATTAGAATGTGAGGTTTGCATAATGGCAAAAATGGAAAAACTGCCATTTAGAGAAACAAGAACCAAAGCACAAAGACCACTTCAAGTCATACACACGGATATTATGGGTCCGATAAAACCGATATCATATCCAGGACAAAAAAGATTTAATATTGTGTTCATAGATGATTATTCTAGATTGGCGAAAGCGTACTCATTAAAGACAAAAGACGAGTCTGGAGAGGCTTTAGAGAAATACCTCATACATGCCAGAAATTTACTAGGAAAAGAAGAAAAACTGTGCTACGTAAAGTCAGATCAAGGCAAGGAGTTCACAGGAGGTGCGTTTAGAGAAGTAATGGAAAGAGAAAAGATAGAAAACATATTTGCGCCACCGTATACTTCAGAGCATAACGGAGTAGCCAAAAGGTTCAATCGAACATTACAAGAGAGAATAAGAATATTTATGTTCGACTCCGGATTACCGAAAAGTATGTGGGAGCTAGCAGTTGATGACGCTGCTGTGCATGCGTACAACAGATCTCCACACAAAACTATAGAGTATAAAATTCCATTGAAGAAGTTTTCACCAGAGACAACCTGTCACTTAGAACAGCTTAAGAGATTCGGATGCATTAGGTGTGCAAAAGTACCGAAGCCCACATCAAAATTTGATAAAAGAGCAATTAGAGGAATATTAGTCGGATACACTAATACTAGAGAAAAGAAAAAAAGGTAGACCAAGAAAACAAGCAATACAGTTAGATGAACAAAAACGAAAGAGTGTACAATGAGGGAGTAACGCTCCAATGGCTAGAAGTAAAACTAAGAGGAAATGTGTGTAAATTATCAGAGAATATTAAAGACAATCAAGTGCAAAAACCGATAGAGGATATTAGCTTCGCTAATTATAGTTTCGTAGAAACACATAAGTGTCAGACAATAAAGTATGAAGATGAATTACATCAATGTCCTGTGGCATCGTTAAATAGAGAGCCCGTCACTTATAAAGAAGCTATGTCAAGTAACGAAAGAGAAAATTGGAAAATTGCAGTCAAAGAGGAACTTGAATCTATGTATGATAATCAAATGTGGGAACTTGTCGATAGACCATTAGAGAAATTAGATGGAAAACGACCTAACATAATAGATTCAAAATGGGTATTTAAAAGAAAATTAGAGACAAATGGATCTACCAGATTCAAAGCAAGACTTGTGATCAGAGTTTGTAAAGATAGAAACGTGTATGATCTAAAAGAGACATATGCACCCGTTTCAAGACTGTCACTGGTTAGATCTATATTGGCAATAATAAATAAGTAAAACTTAGGGCGGCGGTGTGGTCTAGTGGTAGAGCGCCAGACTCGTAATCTGAGGAACCAGGTTCGAGTCCACTAGAGCCATGAATCATGGAAAAGTTTTTTTCCGAAAAAACCGCGTCCCTCCGTGCAAGATAGGCTCTTGTGCGGAGAAAACTGGGCTCCGTCTTTCGGAAAGAAACGTTAAGCCGTTGGTCCAAAGGGTGAGAGGAGAAGGGTAATATTGGTGGTAGATTGCGAACCCTGCGGGGATATGCAATAAATTACGAATTTTACGAAAAAAATAAGTATAACTTATACGCTTGCCAACTAGATGTTAAGACTGCGTTTTTAAATAGAGTTTTAGAAGAAGAAATATATATGGAAATTCCAGAGGGAGTGGAAGTGGATGAACACCAACAAAGATGTGTAAATTAAATAGAGCTTTGTATGGATTGAAAATAAGTCCCAAAAGATGGAATAAAAGATTTTCAGAAGAGGCTAAGAAACTTGGATTAGAGAATGACCTACATGAGCCATGTCTGTTTACATGGAGAAAAGAAGGAAAAATGGTAGTAGTACTGCTTTATGTGGATGACATGCTGGTCGCAAGTAATGACTTAGAGAAATTAGAGAAAATCAAAGACAAATTAGATGAAACATTTAAGACTAAGGATCTTGGAGAACCAAAGAGCTTTTTAGGAATCACAATAGAAAGAAATAAAGAAGACAAATATATGAGTATCCATCAAGCACGATATACAGAAAGTGTGCTGAAAAAGTTCCATATGGAGGAATGTAAACCGCAAAGTACTCCTATGGTCACTAGACAGGTAAGCAATAAAAATAAAATGAGCAAATTAGAAGAATTGAACAATGAAAATGTGATCCAAAAAGAAGAAATCAAAAGAGTGCCTTATAGAGAAGCTATTGGAAGTTTGATGATGTATCTAACAAACACTACAAAACCTGATATAGCCTTTGCAGTAAACTACTTGGCAAGAAAACAATTAGAGCCTACAGAAGAAGATTGGCAAGATGTGAAGAGTATTTAGATATCTGAAAGGAACGGTAAATAGAGAACTGATATTTAGAGGAAGAACAAACAAACTAGAAGCATTGACAGATGCAAGTTTCAGGGATTGTACTGATTCTACATCTACTGGAGGATATATTATCAAGCTATTTGGATGAGATGTGATAGCATGGAGAAGTCATAAACAGACTTATGTCACACTCTCTACATGTCAAGCGGAATACTTAGCAATAAGTGAGACATGTCAAGAAGTGACTGGACAATCACTCAAACATGTTGTTAAAGAAACATTTTTTCCGTCAGTAATATGGTGTGATAATAGAGCTGCAGAAAACTGCATTAAGAAGATGGAAGTCACAAACTTAAGATGTTTGATGATGAACTAAAGGAAATAAAGAGAAACTTAAAAGAAAGAGAAGATACTGGAAACCGAAAGCACATGGCAAATACTCATGGAGATTTTGTCAAACAATGTGTAGATCAAGGGAAAGTAGAAGTTAGATGGATAGAAACTAGAGAAAACTTAGCTGATATCATGACTAAACCGTTACCTTTGGAAGCATTCGCATATCTTAAAGATAATATAGCGAATTTAGAGTTTAAGAGCAATTAAAAGCGAAATCTTACTCGGAACTAATATTTTGCCATTTTTCAGATAAGAAAGAGACTTAGAGGACCCGAGCCCACTACCCGCACAAAGGGAGGGAGTGTTGGAAAGATGCTTTGTGCGAGTAAAGCACTCGCGCCCTTCCAGAGGGCACTGCATAGCGCAGCAACGCGGGCGCGCACGCCGTACGAAGCGACAGACGATAGTCTGAGATCATCGCGTGCACACGTGTCTTATACGGTGTCTTATAATGTGTGTAGAGAAGAGTCGAGAATAAAGTGTTATAATAACAGCAGATAAAAGAGTCGTTCGTTAGCAATCACCACCACCATCTCGATCCCTGCGGAGAGCATAATTCCAACAAATTTCCTTACCGGAACATAGATCATAATGGAGAGTAAATAAAAGTAATTATTAACACATCTATAAGAAAACTGTCTGTTCATTAATATTAATGAAGAATATAATTGTCATGATTTGACTATGTACTGCCATTTTGACAACGTCTACCAAAAATTTAGCCACCTTTCAGCGGAGGTAGAATGTGATTTTTAATCGAAATAATGCATAAACTGTTTGTAGACAAAAAATCAGCTTTGTAGATTAATATTCCGCGGCGGAAAATGCAAAACTTCTCCGCAAACTGCAATGCCTCGGAGCGCAGCGGCCGCGGTCACGCGCTTGCATTCCATTGCGTCTACAGAGGCTTTAGCAACATGAAACGATCGGTAGACTGTAGTTTTTGGATGTCTTATTCAATAAACTATTCCAAAAAAAAAATTCAGCCTTGTAGATATAAGTAAAAAATGTTTGTTTTTTCCACACTTCGCGTGGGTGGTAGACCTGACATGGCAACGCTTCCAACGCGGTAGAATATTAATTTCCGGTATGTTTTTATGTCATCTGTGAGTATGTGAAATTTCAATCTTGTAGATATAATACATTTATGCAACTTTTTGCAACTGTTGTTTAATTTTTTATTCATTTTTGCAACATTAAAAGTTTGGTAGAATTGCACTTTCATCATTAATACTGTCTAAACTATTATAAGAAAAAATCTAGCTTTATAGATATTAACGCGAAAAATCTGTCGCTATCTCCCAGGCTATAAATAATTCAGTAGAAAATATTGTTGCACTCCGGCGACTTTCGCACGCTCCCTAGGCACTCCCGCACTCGGTCGCGCGTTAACTCGCGTACCGCGGAATAAGGGAACACAGGTTTTAGGAACGAAAGGATAGTTTATTGCGAATGTTACAATCATAGAACGAGAACCGAAACGTTCGCTCGAGTTTCAGTCCGGAGGAAATCTGAAAGCCGGGCTGTATCAACAACGCATAGCAACGCCCGTTGCTAAAGACGCTTCGCGGCGGAAAATACCGGGCGAAGCTGCGAACTCAGCGTGAGTGCAACACTGCCCCCCCGTTCTTCAGATTGTCGTCCCGACAATCCGGAAGGGCAGTCTCCAGGAGGTTCCACTTTCTTTGCAGGCTCCAGGGCTCTGAAGCGTTCCTCGCCCTATCCCGAGCTGTTGCTTCAAGATGTCGGGCTTCGCCTTCATTGGGCCCAACCTGCCAACAAGAACTTTCCGTCCTTCTTCCGTTCCTCGCCGTTACAGAAGGCTCTCTTCCTTCTCGGCTTTACTGGAACTCCATTAAAATTCCTCCTTGACGCAGTTCTCCTCACCGCATTCTCCTTCTGCCGCAGACGTCGTCTCACGAAAGTCTTCGGACAAGGGGGGAGGAAATAACTTTTTGAGGACCCATCGTCTCTGACCGAAATAACAATTCGAATCAGGACTCCCCTAGTCCCTGCCTCGGCATTCGCCCAAGTCCCTCGGAAAAACCTCAATTGCAAAAACCGAGGGAGAGGCAGTCTTCTTTAAACCGTGGTCCCAAGATAATAATGAAGAGTCCACTCCGTGTCCTTCAAGATCTTCCAATGAAGAAACGAAGATTCTCCCTTAAACACAAAAAAAAACAATACACGCAGTAACATATATCAACTTCAAAGAAAAACTTTTTAACGATAAATCGGGTTCCGATTTCTTTAACTACTTCCTACTGTTCTCTCCTAAAAAGGGGCTAACCTATCCGCATGTACTACCTTCTTTCTATGCCTGAGGGATTTTTGAATACAAAATACTACTTCACTTAATTTTCTTACAATTAGAAAAGGGCCTTCCCAACTACTTTGTAATTTCGGGGCCTTCCCCTTTTCTCTTCGAGGATTATAAAACCAAACTTTCTGATTTTCTCGAAAAAGGTCCTTCCTGGCTCCACGATCATACCAGTTTTTTACCCTAGAAGATCTAATTTCTAACCTATCTCTGACTACCGAATGAATTCCCTCCAATTTTTCCCTCAGTCTTTTGATAAAATCGCCCTCTGACCTAGGGCTCTCCTCCCGAAGTCCCGGAGGACTGCCTTGTAATAAATCTAAGGGCAACTTAAGATTCCGGGCACAATACATCTTCGCAGGAGTCACGCCCGTGGTCTCATGTTTTGAAGATCTATAAGCCAAAAGGAATAAGGGAATCCACTTGTCTCAATCTCTTTGATCTTTGGAGATAAATTTGGCTAAGTAATTGGTAATCGTTTGGTGTTGTCTCTCCACCTGCCCATCAGACTGCGGATGCAACAGGGTAGTCCTAGTTTTTTTTTAATTCCGAGAAGTCCCATCACTTCTGTGAAAAGTCTCGATTCAAAATTCCTCCCCTGATCCGTATGAACTTCCGAGGGGACTCCATATCTAGAAATAAACTGATTAACAAAAGTCTCAGCTATTATCCTTGCTCTCATATTTCTCAAGGGAAAAGCCTCAATCCACTTAGTAAAACAGTCCACAATGACCAACAGATACTTATTTCCAGACTTGGTCAATGGAAGAGGACCGAGTATGTCCATCTGGACCCTTTCAAAAAGGAACCCGACATTATAGATTTGCAACGGGGACTTTCCTTTTCCCGACGGTCCCCTTTTCGAAACGCAGATCTCACAAGATCTACACCAATCTTCTACATCTCTTTTACAAGTGGCCCAATAAAATCGCTTACGAATTTTTTCAAGGGTCTTGTTAACTCCAAAATGTCCCCCCAAAAAAGAATCGTGTGCCTCCTCTAAAATCTGTTTAATTCGTTTTTGTGGAACAATGAGTTGATGAATCCTGAACTTAAGACTAGGAGCCTCCCATATCTTATAAAGAACTTCATTCCTCAAGACGATAGCGTCCCAATAGGAAAGGTAAATTTGAGCGGAAACGTCTCCTGTCGAAATCTCAGATCGTGACGGCCGTACCCCCGTTTCTTTGCCTCGGTAAACAGCCGCGATATTTTGATCCTCTAGCTGGTCTTTTTTCCATTCATCCAAAGTTTCTCCCAGCAAGATTATTCGCGCGACCGTTTTCTCCGATTCAACTGGGTTCCTCTCCTCTACTCTAGCACAAAACGCACAGCCGTCAATCTCGCACTGACGCCTGGATAATCCATCGGCGTTTCTATGCGAAAGACCTTTACGATAAATTATCTCAAAATTATATTGTTGGAGTCTCTCCAACCAGCGAGCTAATTGTCCCTCTAAATCCTTGAAGGACATAAGCCATTTAAGGGAAGCGTGGTCCAAACGGATGACAAATTTACGCCCCAAAAGGTAATGTCGAAAAGATTTAACCCAGTCGACTATCGCTAACAACTCACGACGAGTAACACAATAATTTCTTTCCGTTTTACTCAACACACGGCTGAAGTACGCGATAACCTTTTCTAACCCTTCTTGCCTCTGGGATAACACCGCACCAACCCCGATGTTAGAAGCGTCAGTGTCTAACACAAACTCTTCCTCCCCCCTCGGGAAAGAAAGTACGGGAGAGGATGTCAACACCCGCTTTAAATTCTCAAAAGAGTTCTGACACTCCTCCCCCCAAACAAATTTCACTTGATTTCCGGTAAGCGTAAAGAGGGGCTTTGCTAAAGAAGAGAAACCTTTAATGAATTTCCGGTAATAAAAGCAGAAACCGAGAAAACTACGTAATTGCCTTTTGGAATGAGGAACCGGCCATTCTTTTACAGCGGAAATCTTATCAGGGTCTGTAGCAATGCTCTCTGTAGAAATCACATGTCCTAAGTACTTAACCTTTCTTTCAAAAAGTACACATTTTTTAGGATTGATTTTTAAGTTTGCTAAACGTAAACGAGAGAATACTTCTTTTAAATTCCTTAACATTTCCTCAAAACTCTTTCCAAAAATGATAACATCGTCTAAATAAGATAAACAAATCTTTGATAAAAGTTTCCAAAGAACTTTTTTCATCAATCGTTCAAAAGTGGCAGGGGCGTTACAGAGACCAAATGGCATTACGACAAACTGCCATAACCCGTTCCCGATAGAAAAGGCCGTCTTCTCGCGATCTTCCGGGCGGATCTTAATTTGCCAGTATCCGCTTTTCAAATCCAAAGTAGAGAACCAACTATTGCCCGATAATTGGTCCAGGATGTCATCAATCCTGGACAAAGGAAAAGAATCCTTTTCAGTCACCTCGTTAACTTTCCGAAAGTCAATACAGAAACGGATTGAACCATCTTTCTTTTTGACAAGAACGACCGGAGAAACCCAAGGGCTACACGACTCCTCAATAACGCCCTGTTTCTTCATTTCTTCAATAATTCCGTCGACTTCCTCTCGCATTCGAAAAGGAACACGTCGGGGAGTTTGCTTAATTGGAGTAGGATTTTTCAAATTAATTTCATGATTAACGACTTCACAATTTCCCGCAACGACGTCTTCAGAAAAGACATCCTGAAATTCATTCAAAAATCCAGCAAAAACCTCCTTCTGTCCTGCGTCCAAATTTTCAGAATCTTTTTCAAATAGCCCTTTCAAGAAAGGAGGTACTACTTCAGAAAAATACGCCACCCGAGAGCAACTCAAAACCCTTCCGATTTCTGACTCCTTCTTTCCAAAAAACGAATCAAAAATACCTTCTAAATTAATGAGTTTTAAGAAATCTCTCCCCAGCAAACACTGATCATCAATTTCCGCCACGTACATTAAAATCTTATTCACAGAAAAATTTCCTAACCGAACTTCAACCTCCATTTTAAATTCCACAGGGACTCTCTCCCCCGTGGGATAACGAAGAGAACAATTTTTGACTCGAATTTTCCCTCTAACCTCTCCGAGAAACTTCCTACTCAAAATGGAAACATCGGAACCCGTATCAATTTTAAAAAAACAATCCCTCCCATCTAATTTCCCTTGGTAACAAAAATTATCGTAATCACTCTTATTACTAATCGAACGAATTAAAATTTCCGGGGTTTTATCTGCGAGGGTCACTCTTCCCCCGCTAAGAGTAACTATTCCGCGTTTCCCTTTTCCGTGTTCGCGGGACATTCGGCTCGGAAATGTCCAACCTTTCCACAAAGCCAGCATTCCTTTGCGGAAACGCGATTTCGAAAATTGCGCGGAAAATCTTTGCGGACGCTACCTCCCCCCTTTTCTTCGGATTTTTCGCCGCCCTCATTTTGAGGCAAAGTTTTCTTTTCCCCTTTTTCGAAAGGTTTACCAAAAATTTCCCTTTTTCTCCCAAATCCCCCAAAACTTTCTCCCTGTATGGCCTTAACGGCCTTCGCTCTCTCTACCGCTAATTTCAAAGAGGTAACTCCCTCCAACTGAAGGGTCCTCTTCACGAAACCGTCCGTTATGGCAGAGATAAACTGCGAGCACGCAATCTTGTCCCGAACAGCGTACGGGCACTCGGGATAAGCCAACCGGGCAAGCTTTTCCAATTCGGAGCCGAGAGACGCAAAGTCCTCCCCGAATTTTTGTCTCCGACTCGTGAAGAGGGAGTAATAATTTTGGGAAAGGTGCCCTTCCCCGAAACGCAATTCAAGCTTCGATTTTAGCTCGGCGTATTCGAGATTTTCTACGTTTTCGACAGAGTCCAGAATCGAACGCGCTTTTCCCCTCAAACAGGAAGCCAATGCGATGGTCCTCGACGCGTCGCTCCACTGATTTGCGCGAGCGATAATCTCGAATTGAGAGAAAAATTCCCGCAACGGGACCGATCCGTCATAAACGTCGGGCTTGAGCTTAAATCCGAGCTCCGCGCGCACGTCATTTACACCCGCAAACGCGGCCCGCGCTCCCGTATTTTCTCGCGCGTCGCACACTCCCGAATTCGCGGCATAAGCCGTGGGGTCCGCGCGCACATCACTCGCCCCCGACAGCGCGAAACGCGTCCCCGTATCCCCGGACGCTCTATTATTGGAGAGACTTAGCTGTGTTTGTGCGGAGTCTATCCCTCGGAGAAGACGGATCTCTTCCTTCTGCCGGCGGAACGTCTCGGCGTATTCTCTCTCTCTCTGCGCCTGTTCCTCGCGCATGTCGCGGATCTGGCGAATCACGGCCTGTATTGTGACGACTTCCGCCGTCGTCTCTGCAGTGTCCGACTCCGTTGTCTTCGACGTCGCGGCCTGCGAACGGGTCTTCGGCGGGGTGTGAATGGTCGTCATTCTATCCCGGACGAGCCCCCAAAATGTTGCACTCCGGCGACTTTCGCACGCTCCCTAGGCACTCCCGCACTCGGTCGCGCGTTAACTCGCGTACCGCGGAATAAGGGAACACAGGTTTTAGGAACGAAAGGATAGTTTATTGCGAATGTTACAATCATAAAACGAGAACCGAAACGTTCGCTCGAGTTTCAGTCCGGAGGAAATCTGAAAGCCGGGCTGTATCAACAACGCATAGCAACGCCCGTTGCTAAAGACGCTCCGCGGCGGAAAATACCGGGCGAAGCTGCGAACTCAGCGCGAGTGCAACACTGCCCCCCCGTTCTTCAGATTGTCGTCCCGACAATCCGGAAGGGCAGTCTCCAGGAGGAGTGCAACAATATATAATCTTCATTTCAAAATACATTTGCACACTACGTACCAAAAATATATAAGATGATAACGTAGTTTTTGCTATTCAATTGATTAAATTTCAGAAAAAAAAAAAGATTTAAAAGTATATAACTATGTCAGTCAATAAAAAGACGCAAATTAAATCATATATATTTAATTGCCTGCTCATTAAATATAAAGTGCAAACACATAGAAATTGTATATTTTTCTATACTTAAATGCAATAGGAAGAAATAATTAAACAAGTATCCTTGCATAAGAATATTATGCATAATTTTTACAAAACATATTTGAGATTTGCGCAATTGAGATATATAATAAAATTAATAACGATTCTATTATATAAATCTTAGGTATATGTTAATAATACGACATGATCTTTTTAATCATGAAACTTACAAACTAACGGAAAAAGATTCGTATTCTAAATGCCAATAATTTTTCTAATGTAACAATAATACTGAAAATATATGGATAGAAATATATTGTAATGGATACTTTATTTACCCCAAAGGGGCCTTAAAGGGCGTTTTTAAGGAACGTACCCAAACCTTCACAATCCTCCTGACTCTTTCTTTTCCTTTTACAGTCTTGGCGTTTTTCCGGAAAGTACCCAAACCTTTACATAAATCTAGCAGCAAAGAAAATTCTCTAAACATTCAAAACAACCTCGGCGTTTTGTAGGGACGTACTCAACCCTGCACATTCTCATCATTCCTCGCCCGTCCTGGCCTTTGCAACCTTTTACAATCTTGTACCCTCCCTCCCTTACACGTCCCTTATCCTTCCCCTATCCCTCTATATCCTCCAGACCTGTCCCTCTCCCTTATTCTCCCTTTCTCACCCCTTTGTCAATCCCCCCTACTCCCCCTACGTCTCTTCGCCCTCCAGGTTATACTTTCTCCCATGTCTCCTCCTCTTCGTTCCACTTCCATTCTTCGCTCTCTATCATATGGATAGAAATATATATACTAAGTAATAACTTAATTAATGAGATATACAAGAGCTTTTGTCGCGCATATCAATTTTCAATAATGGATATTATAACAAATACGTTTTACGTTCATTCAAAAACAAATTATGTGTACACATAATTAAAATTGTATGAATTAACCTTTGTTGTGCCCACTGGGTCTTTTAGACCCCAGCGTATTTTCAAACGCGTTATTCTAATACGTACAATGCGGATCGGGACCTGTGCTGTTATTTACCTGTAGTCTAGGAGTAACACTTCAAGATCCTATACATAGTTTTGCCCGCCCGGCTTTAGTCTGCTCTTGGCAGTGGTGAAAAGTTGAAAAACGCATGACTTCATAGCAATATAAATATACTTTTTTCAACTCCGCTATAAACTAATATTTTTCCTTGAAAGTGTAGTATTTCAAGAAAGTAATCCCGCAAAAATTATTAAAAAATATTAAAAATTGAATTTTTTATGCATTTTTTTTAGTAAAAAGTCCATTTTTCGGTTTCTTTAGTTAACATATCATTTATAATTCTTTTATGTTGCAAAATATTAATGAAACCTATTAGACCTTATTTTGGAAGTTTTGAACAATAGCCAGCAATTTTGTTTGAGTCAAAATAACGAGAATTGTACGTCTATAATAAAAACAATTAAGTGACTGGGGTTTAATAGACCCCCTGTGCACAATACGTAATTATTAAAAGGTGTGCACAACAAAGGTTAAAATTATGTGTATACACATAATAAAAGTGCGGAATTATTTTTATGTCAGACATAATTTTAATTTATCCAATTTTTATTATGTCAAGACATAATTTTAATTCACCCAATTTTTATTATGTCTAGACATAATCTTAATTCGTACAATTTTTATTATATCTAGACATAATTTTAATTCAGCGAATTTTTATTATGTCATGACATAATTTTAATTCTGCCGCTAGGGAATTTTTAAGTCGATTCTTATGAATTAAGCTTGAATTCGATGTCTAGGTGTCCCAGGTTGCCGATAACAAGGTCCACATTGTGCGCTCCATAGTTTTCGATGTCTAGGTGTATTAATACCTTGAATTTGATGTCCACGTGTTCCAGGTTGCCGATGACGGGTTCCAGATAGTGCGCTCCATAGTTTTCAGTGTCCAGGTGTAATAATACGTTGAATTCGATGTCTAGGTGTTCCACGTTGCCGATGACGAGATCCACATAGTGCGCTCCGTAGTTTTCGGTGTCTTCGTGTATTAATACCTTGAATTTAACGTACGATTACACCTGGATACCGAAAACTATGAAGCGCACTATCTGGATCCCGTCATCGGAAACCTGGGACACGTGGACATCGAATTCAAGATATTAATACACGTAGACACCGAAAACTACGGAGCGCACTATGTGGACCTCGTCATCGGCAACCTGGGACACCTAGACATCGAATTCAACGTACGATTACACCTGGACACCGAAAACTATGAAGCGCACTATCTGGATCCCGTCATCGGAAACCTGGGACACGTGGACATCGAATTCAAGGTATTAATACACGTAGACATCGAAAACTACGGAGCGCACTATGTGGACCTCGTCATCGGCAACCTGGGACACCTAGACATCGAATTCAACGTACGATTACACCTGGACACCGAAAACTATGAAACGCACTATCTGGATCCCGTCATCGGCAACCTGGGACACGTGGACATCGAATTCAAGGTATTAATACACGTAGACACCGAAAACTACGGAGCGCACTATGTGGACCTCGTCATCGGCAACCTGGGACACCTAGACATCGAATTCAACGTACGATTACACCTGAACACCGAAAACTATGAAGCGCACTATCTGGATCCCGTCATCGGCAACCTGGGACACGTGGACGTCGAATTCAAGGTATTAATACACGTAGACACCGAAAACTATGAAGTGCATTATCTGTACCTCGTCATCGGCAACCTAAAGGGATACCTAAACATCGAATTCAAGCTTGATTCATAAGAATCAGTATAGGGTGTGAGAAAAGTCTGGAAACGGTCAAATATCTCGAAAACGAAACGTTTCTGAGAAAAATGTTTCAGACAAAAATTGTTTGGTTTCGAGGGAGCCATAAGATGGTACCATTGGTTTGATCTTGGATGTTCGTTTAAAGCTGACGTGAACGACACCTTTAATTTCTTAAATGGAAACCCCTATTTTTCAATGCATATTTTTGTAGCTAATCTCGAGAGCTTTTCAAAACACTATAATAAAGTATTTTTTCGTTAAGAACTTTTGAAATTATGAGGCTTAAAAGTTCTAGTATTTTGACATAAAATACAAAATATCTTGTAAAGCATTAAGTTTTCGGTAATGTTACCTTAATACTTTTATGCACAGAATAATGAGACGAATAAATTGATATAAAAAAAAGCATAGTTTCTTTATAAGAAAAATGTAATTTGCAACACGCATCTGCATACTTTTTCTTAATAGCAACTATGTCTTTTTTTCCAATTCATTCGTCTCATTATTCTGTGCATAAAAGTATTAAGGTAACATTACCGAAAACTTAATGTTTTACAAGATATTTTGTATTTTATGTCAAAATACTAGAACTTTCAAGCCTCATAATTTCAAAAGTTCTTAACGAAAAAATACTTTATTATAGTGTTTTAAAAAGCTTTCGAGATTAGCTACAAGAATATGCATTAAAAAATAAGGGTTTCCATTTAAGAAATTAAAGTTGTCGTTCACGTCAGCTTTAAACGAACATCCAAGATCAGACCAATGGTACCATCTTATGACTCCCTCGAAACCAAACAATTTTTGTCTGAAACATTTTTCTCAGAAACGTTTCGTTTTCGAGATATTTGACCGTTTCCAGACTTTTCTCACACCCGATATATTATATATATACTTAATTTAGCTAAATAGAAATCTTCCTCCTGACCGATAAGTCTATCGACCTTTAATAATTTACCTACTAGATCGTTCGAAATACGCGCGCGATATCGAAACTGGCGATACCTGCGCCGCCAGCGTCGAAAAAGTGAGTTACATTTCTTCCCCCTTTTATATATATATATATATATATATATATATATATATATATGTCATAAGACGTCGGCGTTAGGAGGAAGTATCTTAATAAAAAATTTTCACATTTGGACTTTGCGTCGCAATATCTCCGCTCGTAGGGCACGTAGCGGAAAATTATATAGGAGATACTCCCCTTATTTTGACCCCAACTATCGATCAAGCCTACTTAGAACTTAATCCGTTCACTCGTTATCGAGATCTCAACATCTCGGGTACTCGCAACCCGTCGCGTCGCGTAAAAGTCACGGTCGGTCTCGCTTCGCGTGTACTTGGCACGAGACACTACCGTGTCTCTTGATATTTTTTAGTTATGTTTTAATTATTCAAACTCTCTTAGGAATTTTTCAGCTCGTTAAATATTAATCTGATGTCAAAGTTGATAAATTTAAAATATTGGCTCTGCCATTAAAATTAACTTTAACATTAGATTAGTATTCAACAACATGAGAAGTCCTTAAGTTTGAATAACATAACTAAAAAATATTTTACAAATGTGTCTGTGAAGTTGGCATATCATTTTCCAGCAAATAAAAAATAAAGGGAGTTCTTGTCGCATGCAGTCGAGTTCTATAGTTCCTGATACTTTTTAGTAATAGTTCTGGTGATTTTAACCAAAAAACAGTCAATCAAAAAAATGATCTGCTAAGTTCCCGCAGCAGATCATTTTCTAGCAGATCAAAAATAAAAGTAAGTTCCTAATACTTTTTAGTGATAGTTTTGGTGATTTTGCCAAAAAAAGTCAATTGAAAAAAACCTGCAGTAGACACTTGCACATTGCTTCCTCATAATTTTTAAGTATGCAAATTATAAATTTGCACATTGCTTAATCAACATTTTATTTCGCTCATAAAGCTTTCTCTTATGAGGAAGCCTGTTTTTTATGCATAATTATTAGTAGATATTTATTAATTTGGCTTCAGCATATCACTCTATTCTCTCTAAATACGCGGCACTCAGGTGATATAAATTTATTAAAAAATCATACAATAATGCTAGTGCCGGGAACTCTTTAAAAACTGCTTCAATATGCTCAGAACTGTTTGAAAAATATTTTACATAAACCGGAACTCCGACATTTCGTATGGCATCTCACTCTATGCTACGAAAAACCGGGAAAACTAGCAGATAATTTTGCTTCCTCATAGAGGAAGCTTTGTTTTCATAAACTTCGTATATGGACCTTTGATCGCATATAAAGCTAGGTCTAATCAATCAAATTTTAAAGAATTATATATGAAATAGAGATAGAATAAACCAAGAAAAAATTGTTTTTTTAGTTTTTGATGCCAATGTGTTCAGAATGTTCTAAAACGTCGGAAAATCGTAATTTTAAAAAATGTCCGTGTGTGTGTGTCTGTGCGTGTGCGTGCGTGTGTGCGTGCGTACGCGTGCATGTGTGTGTGTGCCTTTTTTATGCATAAATACCGTTGTTTGTTATAATTTTGTTCGTCGCGTAGTACATTTCTCGTCTTCCTTTCCTCCCACTCTACTCGGCTTCATGTAAACAACAGTACAAGACATTGACTGCTATATTTACATAATAGAGAATATACCGACCCTTAAGGACTACTATATATTTATAACGTCGGAAGATCCGGAAAGCCATGTTGGAAAAAATAAAAAAAAATTAAAGTAAAAATAGGTAAAAAAAATAAATAGGGTACATATTTTTCGGATTCCCCCGACTGATTATCACTGTCGGAGTCACAACAAAGGTTTTTACCAAAAGAGCCGCAAGAAAAATCAAAATTCAGAAAGGGCCCTATTGTAAAGAATTACCAAAATCTTGATTTTATTTGTTAATAGTCACACAGTCACAGAATTAAGCCACACCTAGGATTGACTAGTCAAAGTCCGAAGTGATTTTTCTTAGTTTTTAACTTTGACCAGCCGTATTAGTTATTCCTAGGATTGACTAGTCAAAAGACGAAACGCAAAACTTATTTCGAGCTTTGACCAAGACGCTTGGTCGTTCCCCAGAATTGACCAGTCAATCCTAGGTATGCCCGCGTTTCGGGCTTTGACCATAACATACATACAGCACATACATACGATTCAACAGAAACGATGTTCGTATTATGGCGCTTGTTATAAATGTTCGCTCAACTCGAATGCAAAACAACATGACAATGCGCTTTGAATGAATAATGTAAGACAAGAATAAAGAATGTTTCCGGCGAATCACTATTCGGTCAAAAGATACACTAAATGTATTTGAAATTCATCAGTGTTAAGAAAGATTCGTTGAAGTAATAATGAATGAATTTTCCATATCGTATATTTTTTTCCTCAGGTACATGCTTAGGTACTTTAATAATATCAACAAAAATTTTTAATCTTAATAATTAATTTATTCTATGTACTAAAATCGCTAATCAAATTATTAGATATTTATCAGAAGTGCTGTTTTCTAATTGATTAAAGTTCATAATTTATTTCAATATTTAATTAAAAATTTGACGCAAATTAGATTATTCGCATTTTATTTTTAAATTCTTGTTAAATGGGCGCGAATGTTTTACCAAATAATACAGACAGCAGGAATACGAAGAATAAACTACGTAACTCGTTTCCGACCATGGTCGTTTAAGCCATATCCTGTTTTGTACGTATGCAAGCTTCTTTCTTGTGGCAGTGTATTCATGATCGGGAGACGAAGGAATGTAGATATTCTTGTTTCCAACTCGATGCCACAGTGCATTTCAGGTCCTCTTCTTGGCAAAGCAAGGTGTAATCTACAAGCTCAACGGCTTTCTCAAACAAGAATTGCTTATACGTGTATGCATCGACCAAAATGAACTTGATGGCAAACTACTGACAAAATGTAGTAATCGGCAAATAAAATAACTTTTTTAATATAATATAAAATTATGACCAATTGTATCTATAATCACGTTAAAATAAGTAATTAAGTAAATTAAATAATTAATTAACAATAATAAAGATATCCAAGTTTTAAAAAAGAATTTTAAGAAAATTTAAAAAATGCAATGAAAATAAAAGATATCAAGATCCAGATAATATTAATCCCACAATCTAGATATAAAAAAAAATCAATTAATATTAATTCATATCTAAACAATAACACCGACTTATAGATAACAAAAATATAGGTTCTTTTATTTTAACAAACTTTATCAAGTCGTTTACTCAAATCTTACCTTAGAAAAAAAATTTTCTCAGAATGTCACAATTTTCCAAACAGCTTAACGTAAATTCCCAGATATATTTAGAATACTTTTAAATGTAAATTTAAAAAAATTACTTATCTGAATAAATTTCTTAATTATTTTTTATTTATTTAAACCATTTCCTACTTATATAATGATAAAATAGTTATTTATTTCAAAATAGTGAAAAGAATTAGAGAACTCTCTCATAAAGCAGATATTCCATATTGCATAAAATTTCTATTCTTTCAATTCGACGGAAAACAAGGACAACCAAGAGAATAAAACCTGTCATATAAATAAAATAAAGTGTGCAAGTAAAGACTTGCACTTTGCTTCCTCATAGTTTTAAAGTGTGCAAGTGAAAACTTGTACATTGCTTTCTCATAGTTTTTAAGTGTGCAAGTTGAAACTTGCACATTGTTTTATCATAGTTTTTAAGTGTGCAAGTAGAAACCTACACATTGCTTCTTTATAGATTTTAAGTGTGCAAGAAGAAATCTTCGCTCACAAAGCTTCTCTATGAGGAAGCTTGTATTTTATTCAATGTATAATTATTAGTATTTATTTGTTTTGGCTTCCTCATAGAGGAAGCTACCAAATTTTAATTTTTTCTAATTTTAGTATTAATAGTATATTTTAGTATATTTAGAGTTCTATATATATATAAAGGTATTAATAATATATTTTAGTATATTTAGAGTCCTATATATATAAAGGAAGATGTCCTGACAGTATAAAATAGGCGTCGATATACAGATCAGGATGTACAAGATTTATTCCAGAAAAAAAAAATTTAAAAAAATGTAATATTTACCCCAGAATAATAATAATTATTCTCGGGTCTTCCGTCGTCCACGATTGTGCGGCGCGAGCGGCAACACGGGCTCACGCTGCGAGAGAGTTCGACTCGCGTCCGCTACGCGGCGCATCGTTGGTATATTTTCGCATTATTAAGATTCAACATCGACCTCTATATCTAGGGCAGCAAAAAAAACAACTCAAAAAAGAGATTGAATTTTGAATGTAAGAAGCCGATTAGCTTGAAACTTGGTGACATTTATGAGTATATGTTCGGCTCGAACTCTGAGCCCAAACCAAATTTCAAGCTAATCGGCTTCTCACATTCAAAATTCAATCACTTTTTCGAGTTGTTTTTCTTGAACGGTCGCTGTACAAAGATGCAATGTGCAAGTTTCTACTTGCACACTTTTTTTTATAAATAGATTTTTTAAAATATTGCTGTTTTTATGTTTTTATGTTTTTAAACAATATTTAAACAATATTTAAACAATATTAAAATTATATAATTAGTTTTACGGAGTGTGTACTAAGACTGTCCACTCCAACCCTCCTCCTTTCTCAGGCTGAACTTGGGTGTTTTTAAAAAAAGTAAAAAATTTTTTTTTAAAGAACCCCTTTACCAATCATCGCCAAATTCAATACCAATCTTCCTTGAATGATACTCTATCGATTAAAAAAAAAAAACAGTCCGATATCTCAATATTTGCGGAAGTTAGAGCAATCACGAACATTTCTAAAAAAATTAAAAATTAAAAAAAAAACTCCTTTACCGATCATCGCCAAATTCAATACCAACCTCTTCCTTGAATGATACTCTATCGATTAAAAAAAAAACAACCCAATATCTCAATATTTGCGAAAGTTAGAGTAACCACAGACATTTCTAAAAAAATTGAAAATTTAAAAAAAAAAACCCTTTTACCGATCATCGCCAAATTTAATACCAACCTTTTCCTTGAATAATACTCTATCGATTAAAAAAAAAACAGCCCGATATCTCAATATTTGCGAAAGTTAGAGTAACCACAGACATTTCTAAAAAAATTGAAAAATTTTTTTTAAAAAGAACCTTTTACCGATCATCGCCAAATTCAATACCAACCTTCCTTGAATGATACTCTATTGATAAAAAAAAAAAATATATATATATATATATATATCTCAATATTTGCGGAAGTTAGAGCAACCACAGATATTTCTAAAAAAATTAAAAATTTTTTTAAAAAATAATTCTTTTACCGATCATACACAGCCCGATATCTCAATATTTGCGGAAGTTAGAGCTACCACAGACATTAAATCTGCACACACACACACACACACACACACACACACACACACACACACACACGCACACACACACGCACACACACACACACACACACACACACACACACACACGCGCGCGCACACACACACACACACACACACACACACACACACACACACACACACACACACGGACATATTTTTAAGGCAATATTTCGACGTTTTATAACGATCTGAACATATTGGCAGAAAAAACTTAAAAACCAATCTCTTCGTTGGTTTCTTCTACCCCTATTTCATATATAAGTCGTTTAAATTTGATTGACTAGACCCAACTTTATGCGCAATCAAAGGTTCATATACGAAATTCACGAAAACAAAGCTTCCTCTATGAGGAAGCAAAACGTTAATCCTTCACGAACAGAATGTTTTGAAGAGTAAGTATTAAGACAAAAACGTTTTAAAAGAGACGACAACAACGCGTATCTTAATTATTTTAATCAATTATTTTAGTCAAGGTGTGTAAAAAAAAAAATTTCATCTTATTTTTGCTTCCTCATAGAGCAAGCTTTGTTTTCGTAAACCTCGTATATGGACCTATAATCGCGTATAAAGCTAGGTCTAATCAACCAAATCTTAAAAAATTATATATAAAACTAGGTTTTTCGCCCGCGCTCCGCGCGGGCTCAAAACTTTTTCCTTTTTTTTTTAGTCTAGATCCCTTCCCTAAACCCTCTTTGTTTCTCCTTTTTTTCTTCGCAGATTCCAATTTTTTTCCACTTTAAGTTATATTTTTCTCTTTTTTTATGTATATATAAAGATATATATTTATTTTTTCCGCGCATCGCGCGAATGTTTTAGCACTAACACAAATTGTTATATATTTTAAACTTTTTTGTTCATAACTTTTTAATAAACAATGACCGCCGGCTAAAACCGTTTGAAAATCACTTAAGATGATGACCTTGATAACATATGTCAAGGTTAAAATCATCGGTGAGGTTTGACCTTTGATGCATATTAACCAATTTTATTATTTAAAACAAAATTGGCCTCCACCACACATCCTTTTTTTGGATCATCCTTAGCGAGTAGAATATATACCACTATACATACACACAAACATTTTTTAAAAAGGTGATTTTTCAACATTTTTGAACATTCTGAACACATTGGCATAAAAAACTGAAAAAAATAGCACCGATTTTAAGAAAATACGTTCATTACTAAAGAATTAAAACAGAATAAATAAATTTTTATTTCGCCAGTCAAATAATAAACAACAATGGGAATATTAATCGACTCTGCTGGCCATTATAATCGCCAAGATAATACAACCACAATTTGGTTCAATTATCCTGCGTCAAAACGCTCTTTTAACCAATATAAGCTGATGTAATCTTTGATACTTATATATAAGCATCTCATTTAAATAATTAAATTTATTGCGAAAAATATCACCTCAACCAAGGTTCGAACCTGGAATCTCCCTCATTCCATGATGGGTGTCGTACCAATTCGACCTTATAGTAGCGATTTGTATGATGAGGAAGCAATGTGCAAGTTTCTAATTTACACACCTTTTTACTTTTATAAACTGTTACATACGTTCCCATCCACAAAAGTTATTCTTTAGGGTCAAAGATATTTTTCATATGCATGGATTACAAACTGAATTCAATCAAATATTATTGTATCTAATCTAGTAGAAATAATATTCATCATAAATGATAAAAACGCATATTTTCGACAAATTTGTTTTCCATATAAATGGCAAACATTGTAAAATTTCATTAAAATTCTGTTTAATAAACTGTAAAAAATAGACATTTAATGAAGGAAATCATTTTTCTGCCAACAATATTTTTTCAAAAAATTTGTATAATTTTGTTACAAATTTTTAGTTTCTTGTTAAAAATTTAAGCTTTGTATTACCATATAAAATGGAAACAAAAATTTTATTCTAGTGTAACGTCAACAAACAAAAATTTTGTTAACATTATTAAAGAATTCGATATACCTAATATTTTCGATCAATGTTCTCGAAATTGCATGTTTGCTGAGATATAAAATTTATTTTTGTTATTTTTTGGCAAAATAAGAATTATAGAATAAAAATATATATAAATATTCAATTTCTATTATTTAATATTTTTTATTTGTATTAATGCAATAATAGTTAATGTTCACAAAACATTACGTATTAAATTTTTACAAATAAATAATTGAAAATTATATATCTATTTCTTTATTAAAAAATAAAATAGAAATTTCTTGATAAAAATAAAATAAAATAATATATTCACAGATATTTTATGCACATTATTGATTGATATTGTTATGCTCTTTTGTCACACACACATATTGATATATAAATTATTACATTATGTTATTGTTATAGGTTTTTTATATACTTATATCGATTGTTATATTAATCAATCATAAATTTCAGCTATTTCTTGTGCAATACGTAAGTCGTTGTAGAATTTCTTTAACACCAATTTTTTTCATATTTTATGTCTATAACTAATACTGTAATAATTTTTTATTTAGTATAAAGTACATGTATTGACTTTTGTAAATTTCTCCCTCCCTCCCTCCTTCCCACCCTGTCTTCCTCCCTTCCTCCCTCCCCCCTCTCTCTCTCTCTCTCTCTTTCCATATGGACATAAAATAAAGAATGAATTAATAAACTCACAATTAGTTACTTAAACTTCATAACGTACACTACAAATTAAGATCTGAAAATACAGAAAAAAATTTCCTTGTGTGTAGTATGTGACACATAAACATTCAATAACCATAATAGTGTGTTGATACGACTTCTAAAGTCGTACTTTCTTTTTTACATTGTCACCGTTAAAATTTTTCAGACATACTAAAGGTTTAAGGTAGTCGTTTCGTCAGGGCATGTATTAGATAAAGTTTTCGATTTCGGATTTTATATCAAATTATATAATCAGCTTTGCAGTCGATTTTTTCTGTGGCTCCTTACCGACTATTTACTCTAGAAAATCGATCTCAAAAATCACAAATTTTGCATTACTTCATATACAAACGGCCAGAAAAAGAAGGCTCTATCACGGTTTCAATCACATATTTTCGCATTTTTCGATTAGATGAAGTGAGAAAAAACATTGCTTTTTGTACATTAAAGGACCACGCACTAATTATATGAAAAAAGTGGCCACCGTTAAAATCGACGAAAACTACGGAAAACTGTAGTTTGTGTGATGCCGATGAAAAGTTCAAATCCGCACAACCCTCAAAATATGCTAGTTTTTAAGCTACGAGCCTATAAAGGTAATATTGGTGGTATAAAACGTACACATATATTATACATAGTATACCCACTCTTAGCGTTACCCAAGATCAACCAGCGTGGAGGTGGTCAGTGTCTGATCTTTTTTTTTTGTTCTTGTTTTTATTTTTTAAATATTTTTTATTTAATATTTAATTTTTTTATATTTTATATTTTATATTTTTTTTATCTCATAGTGTTTTTCTATTGTCTCAAACTCCTTGATTTGCCAATTGTCAAAATATGCTATAATATTGATAGTTTTTTATAGGCTCGTAGCTTAAAAACTAGTATATTATAGGCAACCTTTATAGGCTCGTAGCTTAAAAACTAGTATATTTTGAGGGTTGTGCGGATTTGAACTTTTCATCGGCATCACACAAACTACAGTTTTCCGTAGTTTTCGTCGATTTTAACGGTGGCCACTTTTTTCATATAATTAGTGCGTGGTCCTTTCGAAGAATCCGATGCAACCATAAAATATATAGTTTACCGGAGATTTCGCTGCTAATTTTTTAGTTTATTTTAATGAAAATGCGGTAATCGAGCAGACATTTTTTGGTCAAGGTGAGGTTGGGAAGACTTGGCAACGCCGCTGGCTAATTACTGTAGTTGCAGGTTATGGGGCTCGTCTTTCTTAGCCGAATTGGATAATGATTGACACCCCTGTCATGCGTTTTGAAACCCTTTCTCAGTAATTGTCAAAATTCAATCAAAAAGAAGATGTAACCTCACTTGTAACCTTTCTCGACGACTCGCATGATCAGCTGATCAAAACGGAGTCAAATGAAAAAAATCACAGAATTTGGAAAAAGTAACATACTTTGTCACGTATGAAATTTTACACCATAATTCATAAAATTATTTTTCCCTTAGCAAAAATTGCTTGAAATATATTTTTGAACGTAAAAACCTACAAACAGTCACATGACTAGCACGTAGCGAGACGCCTACCTTAAATCTCTCACCAATGTTTCTAATATCAAATATTAAAAATAGTTTTAAATATAAAACACAATTTAAACAAAATTGATTTAAAAATAATAAAATTTATTTATTCTAATATTAAAAATATTACGAAGTTTTTTAATATTAAAAGTATAGCATTTTTTTTAAAGTATAGGTTTTTTCATAAAAAATATTTTCGAAGAAAGTTTCCAGTCCTACCTGGAAAAATTCAGAAAATTAGGAATGCTTAAAAAATTGTTTTTTAATTGCTGAAATTAAGAAGATTTATCAGAACTCAAAATTTATCTTAATTAATAATATTAAAAATATAGAATTTTTTTTATAAAAAAATATTTTTGAAAAAAATTTCGACAAAAAATTCTTATCTTAATAAATCTCAAAATTTATCAAAACAAGAATTTTTTGTCGAAATTTTCTTCGAAAATATTTTTTATAAAAAAATGTTATATTTTTAATATTAATAATAATTAAGATAAATTCTGAGTTCTGATAAATCCTCTTAATTTCGGCAATTAAAAAACAATTTTTTAAGCATTCCTAATTTTCTGAATTTTTCCAGGTAGGACTATTTTCTTTTATTTTATAGAGTTACAAATATTATTCGCTGTGTGCGCAAAGACTAGTGCTGCCACGGTTAGTAAAATATCGCACTTTTTGATGGAATAGCTGTATGGAATAGCTGTCAACGATTGTGAATATTCGAGCTACGTAAACTGTCGTAATTTAAATCTTAATTTCAATGATAATATTACAAAAATTATATAGTTGAACAGATTTTTCGAGAGAAATTAACCTACATTTGTTTTAAAGGTTAACCTCTCTCTGACTTTTTGCAATGAATCTTATCATACGAACGGGATTTAGACCTGTTACACATGACATTAAATTTAATCCAAGTGCAATACCAAAAAAAAAGCCTTAGCAATATCGCATGTGGTTCGCGTTGAAGAATTGCGTAATTAAAATATAAGTCATTTAATAAGATGCAGTGTAATACCGCAAACATCTGTCAATGTTATTCCGTACAAGGTACAATATTGTGCATGGCAAATCTCATTATACACATATTGAGTGCATATAAACATCTCTGTTCTTTCATAGAGATTTTTACAATCCACAGTAATTTCAAACATCGAAACCTGAATCTCCTGGTTAACTTTGAATAATGGTGCAGGGGCCTCGATTAATTTATCAAAATAACAAGACTGCTCTTGCGGTTCCTCTAAAGTATTTTTTCCAGCATCAACTTTTTTTACATTGTCCTTGACACACAATGTATTGCATATTCTTCGACGCATATGTCTGTTGAATCTACATAAAATAATACACACTTATATTTTATTTTATAAATCATAATATTTTACTACAAACAAAAGTAATTATAATTTTTATTTACCGTTGAATTGAAGATTTCTCGGTAGAACTTATATCATGATTTTTTTTGCCGAGATGCTCGGAACGTAACTCGGACGTGATTGTATTGAAGATTGAAAAAAGATGAACGATTCCCCACGAAGTGTGCACTGCAAATTCGTGAATATTTTGTTGGTTGCCAATCATGTGAGCTACAGACAAATCGTTTCAAAAATTATTTGTATGACAACATAATACAAATTATTTTCGTATTTATTTAGAATATGGGCCTCACATATCGATAAAATTATGCTTAACCGACGCGTTTTTACACGAAACGAAAGAATCTGGAAGAAAAACGCGGCGGTCTGCCTCGCGAAGCGAGATATTAATCGTTAAAGTTGACGACTATTTAGGTTCGAAAACCTGTCATATCGATGAAATGTAGCGACATGTACATGCCCCGCGGCGTGGTCACATGTCGATTAAGCATAAATTTATTGATATTAGAGGTGAGGCCCGTATTCTAAATAAATACCATTATTTTAAACGAGGTGAAATAAGATCATATAATCTCAAAAAATATACTTACTTTATTTTTTGTACCCAACGTATCCACATTTTTCGCTGCTCAATTTTATAAATCGCTTTTGAAAAGAATACAATTTTATTTCTGAACTTGTATTGTAAAATACATTCTTACACGTGTGCACGCAACAATTTAAATTTCCTTTCCGCAATTTTTCTATTACGATGTATTAGAAAACTCCAGCAAATAATGCAAATTCCGGCCACCATGGACGCTCTAAGTCCTACTTTTCCGCTATAGTATACCAGCGCACACAGCAAATAATCATCATTAACATATACATATGTATTATGGCTCAACTTCCGAATAGCCCCTACCTCCGAATTTGATGAAACTTGCAGGAGTTGTTGACTATTAGAAAACATGTTCGTACCATAAAGGATTTTGTATGGAAACAAATAGGAACGGAGAAATTGGCGTCAAAAATTCAAAATTTGGTAAATGTCTACAATTAAGGCCCCAACGAGAAATCAATTAAAAAGAGGTAATTTCTATGTATTTTCGCTCCTCAAATCCAAAACTGTTGATAAAATTTGGGAATTGCTTGTATTTTTTAAGATATCGTTAAAAAACGTATGTATACTTATAATGCATATCACTTACAATTAGCTTTCATCCTATATATATAATATTAATATAATTTCACATAATGTAACGAATATAATGTCAAATACGTAATATAATAGACTAAATTCATAGTCAGTACAAAATATCTCTGATGATACTAACAAGCAGGTTTTTTATATTTTTACTAGAATAACCAGAAGTAGTCATAAACCATTTAGATTTATCTATTTTAAAGAAATTTGAAATTTCTTGTATGCTCCAATTGATTTAGACAATTAAAGTATTTGTGGTATAAAATGAAAATATCGTTGAATTCCTATATTTTTATTAATAAAAGATTGTATATCTTTTGACATCCGAGAAAATTTCCTGAAAGTATTAATCGCTCGTTAATAGGCCAGTAACTTTTCAAAAGACAAATAGGTTTAATATTCAAAAAAAGTTCATTCAACTGTCTCATCTCGGAAGTGAGTAAGCTATAGAAAAGGCAGAGAGGAAGAAAAAGGGAGAAAGAAAAGAGAGGGAGAGAAAAAGAGGGAGGGAATAAAGAAGAGAGGGGGAGAGAGAGAGAAAGAGAGAGAGAGAGAGAGAGAGAGAGAGAGAGAGAGAGAGGAGGGAGAAGAGAATGCGGAGAGGAGGAATAAAGTCTGAATTGAAGCCTTAATTCTGCGTACTTTGGGCCTGGACGATCAGTACGAATGGAACGTCGAATAGTTCAAGAAACCTCGAAAAACGATCGTGACGGGAGTGAAAATTTACAACAAAAGCATACTGCAAAATTAAATAAAATCGCGATTGTAAGCAAGATTTCGTGGAATGTTATGGCAAAATTTATTTTTGGAATTTACGAGCAATCTTACTGCTCATGAATTTGTATTAGTGGTGACAATGACTGTTAAATTCTCTGTTATCTTATCGTATAAGCAGTTGTGTTATTATAAACACATAACGACGTAAAATAATATTTATGTGAATATTGTTTGCGACTGAAAAGAATAAAACAAGTTGGATAGATTGCGCAGGACACTTAAATAAGTACGTGACAATTTGAAATACTGTAGTGTGATTGCGATTAACTATATTCGCTTATTAATATAATTGCATATTTAACGTTTTTTATATTTTTTATCAATCTAAAATATTTATTGCGAAAATATTTACACATGTTGCGGCTATTCCGCAATATTCATATATCAATTTTTGAATTTCAAAACAATATACTCCTCTATTTATATTTATATTCTAAAACTATATTAAAAATTCCAAAATCTTTTTCACTTCAAATTTTTTGGCCAATTCAAAAACAATTTTCTTTAGCATTTTTTTAACAAATTTTGGAACGTAATGTATATATCTATTAATATTTTCTATATCTACAATCAAAGAAATTAAAAAAGCATTTTGCTTAAAATATACGAAATCTGTGAATAAAATCTCAGCTTCTGTTGTATACATTAAAAAATGTATAACAATTAAGATACGAAAATATTTGCGTTTTATTTCATGATGGCTGGACTGAACTAATCTAATTATAAATTTTTTATTTTAGAATTTACACTGTGCTCTTTTCTGATAATGTAATGCTAAGTTTCACAAATTTTCGCGAAAGAAAAAAGACGAAGGCAAAATAGGAAGTGCTTTATCTTCTATTCTACACACACAGGCTTCACAAGCGACAGCATCGCTCACCTTTTTCAATTCAGTTTAATTCTTCTATATATAAATGTATTGGTAAAACACAACAAAAAATTTTACTTCTGTGATCCATTAAAGATTAATAATCATGTAGGTTGCATCGTGTAGGTTGTTGCATTGTGTAGGTTGGGCTATGTTATGTGCAGCATATAACGGCGCACACATTGCGTGCATTGCACGCATCGCGCGCATCGCTCATGGATAAATAAAAAAAAAGGACTCGATAACAATAGAACGTTTGGACAAGATAATTCATGTTTCAATTGCACTATCCTGACTTGCTAATTTACCGCAAACGCGGATTATGATATTACGAATTAGCGCTATAACAAGATAAAATATTTTGCATTTTAATAGTAAAAGTTGAAGAAATTTAATATAGCCCGTTTGTTAATAAATACATTTTTTTAGACAAGTATAACAAAATATTAGTTTCAAGTATTTTTTCAAAAAAATTACTTCCTTTGAAGTATTAATATTTTTTTCAAATAATTTTAGACAATTGCTTTTTACAACTAATTGTACAGTTTTAATTCTTTTTAATTCTACAATACCTTATATATATATACAGAGTGTCCCGTTTTAATCGATCACCCCCAAAAACATTCTTATTTGTGATTTTAGAAAGAAATACCTCAAACAAAAATTGTTTGGTTTGAAAAGAGACATATGGTTCCAATGTGATACGTGTCATACATGTCGTCATTTTCAAGAAATTTTAAAGGAGATTAATTTCATTATTCTACGTATAAAAGTATGAAGGTATAAAAGTCATCGAAAAGTGAATACTTTACGAGACAGTTCATATTTTATATTAAAAATATTATAACAAAATTTTAAATATCTCAAGAAATTCTTAACAAAAAAAAGCTTTATTATAGTGTTTTGAAAACGTCTTGACGAGATCTACTTTTATTAAAAAAAAAAAAAAAATTAAGTTCCATTTAAGAAATTAGTTTCCTTTAAAATTTCTTGAAAATGACGACATGTATGACACGACTCACATTGGAATCATATGTCTCCCTTATTCAAACTAAACAACTTTTGTTTGAAGCATTTCTTTGTAGAATCACAAATAAAAAGTTTTTGAGGGTGATTGATTAAAATGGAACACCCTGTGTGTGTATGTGTGTGTGTATATATATCATACTATTATATAAGTACCGTCTGTCTATATGTCTGACCGCGAACTACTCATTCGTTAGTGGACCGAATTTTTACCAAGGGTACATGAAATAAAGGTAGAATTTCCCGGGGAGTGCCATAAAGTGTATAGTATTTTGCTACCGATTTTCTGAAAACCAATTTTTTTATTTTTTACAATTCTTCGGGAAATAATTGACCGAATCTTAAAGAATTATATATGAAGTAAGGGTAGAATTTTCCGAAAAATGCTATAAAATGTATAGTTTTTCGTTACCGATCTTTTTGGAAACCGGTTACAAAATTTTTCTAATTTTTCGGAAATTAATTGACCGAATCTTAAAAAATTATATGAAGTAGAGGTAGAATTTTGTAGAGAGTGCTATAAAGTGTATTATTTTTCGTTACCAATCTTTTTGGAAGCCGGTTACAAAATTTTTCCAATTTTTCGAAAATTAATTGACCGAATCTTAAAGAATTATATGAAGTAGGGGTAGAATTTCCCGAGGATTGCCATAAAGTGTATAATTTTTCGTTACCGATTTTTTGGGAAATCGGTATCAGAAAATTTTCCAATTTTTCGGAAATTAATTTACCGAATCTCAAACAATTGTATATGAAGTAGAGGTAGAATTTTCTAGGAAGTGCTATAAAGTGTATTATTTTTCGTTAACGATCTTTTTGGAAACCGGTTACGAAATTTTTCAAATTTCTCGGGAATTAATTGAATCTTAAAGAATTACATATAAAATAAAGGTAGAATTTCCCCGGGATTGTTATAAAGTGTAGAAGAAAGTATTATGAGATAGGCTCCTAATATGCGACAGCATTATAAGAGCATCCTCCGAGCTAATGCTCAAAGAAATTCTCAGCATAGATCGAATAAAAATAACGACGCAAGGACTCAGCGACTCAAAGCTGATGCTCAGAGACATGCTCAGCAGAGGGTCAATGAAAATGATGACGCAAGGAGTCAACGACTCAAAACTGATGCTCAGAGATATGCAGAGGGAAGGCACCAAGCTAGACAATTAAATCATCATATTGCACTAATTTCCAAGGAACATAAAATAAATGTGCCAGTGCATACACTTGGCCAAATATAAATGTAGAATGTCAATTTTGTAAATCGTTAAACTTTGCATGTGAAAAATCTAAAGATGGAAAATTTACATATTGTTGCCAAAAGGGCAAGCTTAAATTAAAACCATCAATAAATTGTCCTAATTTTTTAAAAAAATTATATATGGGAAATAATTCTGTATCAAAAAATTTCATTGATAATATTCGTTCATATAATAGCGCTTTAGCTATGGCTTCCATGGGTGCCCTGGGCAATAGAAATCCATTAGATGTTGTGAACAATGCTCCTTCTTGCTTGAAAATTCATGGGCAATATCACCATTTGACCACAACGGCAATGCGCCCAGCGGATGGGCAAGCTCCGCGTTTTGCGCAGCTTTATTTTTTAGATACAGAAGAAGCTGCTAATCATAGAATAAATAATAAAGCCAATCAAAAGTGTGATCCAGTTTTAATGAAAGATTTGTCCTACAGTATGATTCAATGCAATGAATTTGCAAAAACTTTTAAGATAATGTGTCAAGTTGAACAAGATTTTAATCCAAGAGGCAATGAAGCCATAAATTTAATGTTATCTTTTCGAAATGATCCTCAACATAATCAAAGAAGATACAATGCTCCACGAGCTAATGAAATAATTAACCGTGGTTTTTCAAAATGTTGATGGTGAGCCTCCATTTGAGAGAGACATTCGAATTTATAACAAAAATTCAAACGATGTTCAACAAATATCAGCATTTAAGTTTAAACGAAGACAGTTCCCTATTCGAGTGTCATTTGCTATGACAATCAATAAATCACAAGGACAAAGTTTAGAAAAAGTTGGAATTTATTTGCCACATCCTGTATTTGCTCATGGTCAACTTTATGTGGTATTTTCTAGAGCAACCAGAAAGAAAAGTGTAAAAATTAAGATTGATGAATTCAGCAATCAAGGACATCTAATAGAAGGAAGTAAAAAATGTTTTACAAAAAATGTAATATACAGAGAAATTTTATAAATTTAGAATAACTAATAGCGAATTCGGTTGGACGCACCAGTACGCACTCAGTGCACATTAATTAAAGCCGTCGTACGCACAAATCAACATAAAGTATATGTTGATATACTTATATGTTTAATACAGTATTTATAAACATAAACAGGTCACGAAATCCTCAATATTCGTTATTGTACTATCCTTTCTAAAAAAGGACATGTTAAGTCGATACTCGCATATCTCGAAGTTTTTTGTTGCCGCTTTTCCGCGATGCCAATTGGTTCTCTCGCTGCGCTTACTTCATTTGCAGCTGTCATCGTATATATTTTGACAGTTGTGTGTATTGTGTGTATCAAAAAGTTAATAGTTTAATAGTAATAGCATAATGTTAAAGCTAAATAGCGCGCGCAAAGCGCGCGTCTGTAGTGTCTAGTTTGGTAAAATATGTATTGGGCATTTTATCAGTCGAAATATTTGCATTTTACTTTAAATATTAGAGATTAAATCAGTACAACGCAACTGGTGCGTCCAACCCAAATGCACTATAACATTTTTTGCAACAAGAGCTATTAATTTTGCAATAACAGCAAAATCTTTTGTTGCAATAGCAAAAAATTTTGCTGAATCTTTTGCTATTTAGTAATAATTGCAAAAAGATTTTGCTACTATTACTAAATTATAGCTCTCAAAGCAAAAAATGTTAGTTATCCTTATAGTAACAAATCCTTTTTTTCCGTGTCTAGATAGATATAAATTTGTATAAATGTATAATTTTATATCAATTAGCTTATATCACGAACGACATTCTTCAATAAAATTGTCTACTCTAACTTTAAAAAGAAATTTTCTGAGAATTTTTAATTTTGCAATTTTTTCAAATACCTACGTAAAATAAAAGTATTTATAAACATAAATTTGAAATAAATCGGCCCACAGTGAATAGTTGGAATATATATGTGTTACAATAATACATATAAAAATTAGCTATAATATGAATTATCCGTAACATCTATTAATGCTCGTATAATGGTCTTACTTCTCATTGTAGCCTTTGCTTCAAACAAGCGAAAAATAAGTTTCTTATTGTTAAAATAAATTTAATTATTATCTTGACTTCTTAAAGGCGTATTCTGGTTTGAGAGGTTGTAAAAAAGGTATCTCTCAGGAATTTTTTTGTAGAAAAGTGAAAAAAAGTGGGCCAGTGTCGGGCCAACGTCGGCTGCCAACCTGCGACTGTCGAACCAGCACTGGCTGTAATGTCGAGCCGACGTCGGCATAATATTCAAATGATCAGTCCGGCCCAATGTTACGTGCCAGTGTCAATCCGACACTGGTTAGCGACATCGGCCCGATGTTACGTACCAGTGTTAATCCGACACTGGTCAGCGACATCGGTCCAATGTTACTTTGCCAGTATCGGGTCGACACTGGTTACGCCCAGCACTGTAATGTCGAGCCGACGTCGGCATAATATTCAAATGATCAATTTGGCCCAATGTTACGTGCGTGTCGAGCCGACACTGGTTTCCGACATTGACCCGACATTAAAAAAAAATTATATATCCATTTCGAAATTAATTATTATTTTTTTTAAACTACATTTATTTCTTAAAACGCAGCCTATATGATGATTCTATCTGAAAATTAGCATTTTGTAATTGATTAATATGTTTTTTCGTATTTTAAAAACACACTTACCTTGGTAGGACTTGAACTCGGGACCTCTGGATCGTGAGTCAACTGCCTTACGTGGTAGACCACTTCTCAATGTAATAAAATTTAATACATATTCTCTACATAGCAGCACAAATATACAATTTTTCAAAAATCATCTTAAGAAACAAATTCAGTTTAAAAAAAGTAATAAAATTTCGAAATAGATTTATAATTTTTTTTAAATGTCGGGTCAGTGTCGGAAACTCATGGGTCAACGTCGGTGATATTATGGCAACCGGCTATCACTATCCGATCGCGGCGCGACGTCGGCCCAAGGGAGGTGAGCCGATTCTTGCCTGATAGCGACTCACGGATCGACGTTGGCGATATCACGGCAAACCGACTATCTACCCGATCGCGGCGCGACGTCGGCCTAAGGAAGGTTAGCCGATTCTTGCCCGATGCCGACTCACGGGTCGACGTCAGCGATATCACGGCAAACAGACTATTTACTCGATCGCGGCGCAACGTCGGCCCAAGGGAGGTTAGCCGATTCTTGCCCGATGCCGACTCACGCGCCGACATTGGCGATATCACGGCAAACCGACTATTTATTTAGTCGGTTGTCGCGGTATTACCAACGTTGGCCCGTGAGTCGTCATCGGGCAAGAGTTGGCTAACCTTGCTTGGGCCGACGTCGCGCCGCGATCGAGTAAATAGCCGGTTTGCCGTGATATCGCCGACGTCGACCCGTGAGTCGGCATCGGGCAAGAATCGGCTAACCTCCCTTGGGCCGACGTCGCGCCGTGATCGAGTAAATAGTCGGTTTGCCGTGATATCGCCGACGTCGACCCGTGAGTCGGCATCGAGCAAGAATCAGCTAACCTCCCTTGGGCCGACGTCGCGCCGCGATCGAGTAAATAGTCGGTTTGCCGTGATGTCGCCGACGTCGACCCGTGAGTCGGCATCGGGCAAGAATCGGCTAACCTCCTTTGGGCCGACGTCGCGCCGCGATCGAGTAAATAGTCGGTTTGCCGTGATATCGCCGACGTCGACCCGTGAGTCGGCATCGGTCAAGAATCGGCTAACCTCCCTTGGGCCGACGTCGCGCCGCGATCGAATAATGACAGTCGGTTTGCCGTGATATCGCCAATGTCGGCCCGATGTTTGACGTTGAGCGAAAGTCGGCAAACCTTACCTGGGTAACGTTATAAAAAACAAATAACTTTGCATGTTCTTTTAATCTTATTTTAAGAATATATTTTTATTTATTAAATAACTAAACATCACAGTCGCGCGCTTTGCGCACGCTATTTAGCTTTAACATTATACTATTACACTCCTTGATACACACAACTGTCAAAATATACGATGACAGCTGCTCATGAAGTAAGCGCAGCGAGAGAACCAATCGGCATCGCAGAAAAACGACAACAATAAACTTCGATAGATTCAAGTATCGACTTTGCACGCCTTTTTATAGAGAAGGATGGATAAAAACGCTCTTCTTTTTTGTTATATCCTGGTCATCAGGAGCAAAAAAAATGTATGTGGATGGTGTAAATAATTAACTGTTCTATTAGGTATCTAAAACGCAAAAACTAAAAATTTTCTTATTTATTACGAGATGTGTGGTTATCTGAACTAAAATAAACATTATACATCATTCACAATTTAGATCCTTTTCAAAATTAATTTCAGATATTAAAAAAGTATATGTTCAGACTTGCATTTATTCAAATTGAGAGTAAGGACGGGCAGAGCTACCTAGGGTAAAACAGAGCCACTGACGGAAAGAAATCAAACATTAGTTATCGACATCCCGTAAGCGCGCTATCTATCGAGCATCGTTTCTGCGGTTGTCTCGCTGCGATACTTCGCTTTTTTCTCAGCTCGCGTTTCGTGCGCAGCGCTGACGCGCAGGTTCTCCCTGTTATCCCGCGCAAAGTGACGACGATCACTTCTTCATTCTCGTTCGGTCGCTCGCTCAGTGAGCATATCTCTTTGTACGTTAATATTGCGTAGATACGCTACTTTCAAGAATCGTAAAATTATAACATCCCGGCTGCTCACTAAGCAGATATCTTTTAGCCAGCTACCTATATTTTGGAAAGACGAACCCTCTATCAGGACTTTCTGATTGCGGCAAGGAAAGAAAGGGAACGACGGTATCCAGTCCGTATTGATGAGAGCGGCCATTAATCCAGAGAGATACTTCTGGAAGGACGAGGATCCCCATTGCTATTTTTATTACACTTGATAAGTATATTTCGGATGAGAGTATTCTCCAGTTATGCTATTCTGGAATAAGCCTATTATGGCTAATTGCAAGGTAACCTTATCATTCTTTGGTAAAACCGTTCTTGGGTTTACACTACATTCGGGCTATTAAGCCTAATCCTCGGATATTGGTTACAGAGAATATCGTGAGCTTTTCACGATTGCATTCCGTGGCGCGCATAAAATAATACATTCAAAAGGCCTTTTGCGAGATCTCAATTCCATTGTGAACTTTCCAGACTACAGATAAATATAAGACTATTGTTTGTCTCTCTTCTTCCGTTATAACTCGTAGCATGTTCGACGCGTGGCTAACATAATATCGGAAGCGTAATACATTGCGTATTTGAAGCGTGACTAAAGTCAACAACAATATTATCCTCGGGTAATCAAAAATACGAAAGATTGTCGAAATTCTCGGTTTTGCGAAACTATATTCCTTTATTCAATTATCATTATTTAGGATTACTTTCTTACTTGTATATTTTTCTGCGTATATTTTATAATAATTTGCGATATAAATTTACTTATTGCTTATAAGTTTATTCAGGTCAAAATTGATTGAAGTGCTACATAATATTATAATAGAATAGTTCTGTTTTCAGAAATTATATACTTAATAAACTTTCTTTTGCTGGAATATTAATTAAACTAAAAAATTAGATTAAGAAAAGAAAGGTAACAAACCTGATAAGACAAGATTAAAGAAACTTCAATCATTTTTAACTTTAATTCTATATAATCGTTTGCTGAATTATTCTATGTAATTTATGTTCTTTGCATATTCCTTTTATGGATCTTATTATATTGTGCATTTTATTGATATTGTTTTAATTAATTTGATATTGTTTAAGATTGCTATAAATATAACTTGCTGCCCCTTTTTTGCGCAACTGAAAGTAATATTTGGAATTCTCGTTATGTGAAATTATAATCTATTCTTGGCACAAACAATTAAAGGCATCGTTCTTTTCTGTCAATACAATAAGAAGTTTGATACTCAGTTCCTATACATAAATTTGGTCCTTCGAGCCGGATAGAAAAGAACCGGATAATACAAAATTAAAAGATTTATGAGTTATTATCGAGTTTTACTATTTAACAGTTCAAATGGCTCCTACAGTCAATTAAAGAAAAGAACGATGCGTTGAATAAAATATAACTATTTTGTAAAGTGTCATTTACGGGATAAGATTCGTTCCATTTTTATTTTGCTCTCATAATGACGGGAATCATGAGGCTTATTCATATTCAAAACAGATTAGAGCAGCAGCTCACTTTCTCTATAACAGTCTCTGATGCTTACAATAATTTAGTGAGAGATACTCCCGAAAGTGTCTCTAATCAACAAATAAGCTCTGCTCTGTCCGCCCTTAAGGAATCTTGGGAAAAGTTTAACATTATTCACGAGGCTATTACTGTAGCGGTAAGCGGGTTTGATTCTGAAGATAGAGATCTGGTATACGAGAACACTTATTTTAGAGATAATGTATTCTTAATTACAAAGGAAAGTTATTCGGATAATTTTAACAAAATAATTTTATTATTAGACTCTGAACGAAATCGGAACGCTCCTTCCACCTCAAATCAACCTGATCAACCAGCCATTCCATTAGCTAGTCTTTTCGCAATTCCTCAACATACCCGGTTACCGCAAATCACTATCCCTGATTTCGATGGATCCCCAAAAATTGGTTGCACTTTAGGGACATGTTTAATTCGATGATCAAGAACAGTCCTCACTTATCAGAAGTTTCAAAGTTGCATTATTTGAAAACAAGTCTGACTGGTTCGGCTGCCCTTTTTCTTAAAAATACTAGCATCACTGCGGATAATTTTCAAAAAACATGGGATTCGTTGCTTAACTTTTATGAAAATAAGAGATTGTTGATAAATGACTCGTTGAGGTCTTTGTTTTCTCTCAAACGATTGAACAAGGACTCTGCAAGTGAGCTCGAACAGTTATATTCGTCTATCACTCAGATTCATAGAACGTTGGAAGCCCTTGGGCGTCCCGTTGAACATTGTGACGATTTCTTTGTTTATATCGCTTCTCAACGTTTAGATATCGAATCGCTGAAGGTATGGGAACAGTCTCTTGGTTCTTCTAAGGATCCTTCAACCTGGGAGGAATTTAAGGATTTTTTGCGAGTACGATCCCTTCAAGCCTTTGAGAAAACTCGTTTTAAAAAAACGTTGCCTTCATCTAAAACGCAACCTGCTTCCGCCAAGGTTTGTCATCAAGAGAAGTCAAAGGAAACTTCTTCGAATTTCAAATACAGTTGTGCAATATGTAAACAAAAGCACTTAACATCGGCGTGCTCGCAATATGCTAACAAAACTGTTCAACAAAAGTTAACTATTATATCAAAAAACAAACTTTGTTATAACTGTTTGAGACGTCATAAAGTTGCTGATTGTAGAATAACTAAGCGTTGTTTGAAACGCGGTAAAAAGCATCATACTACTATTCACGTAAATCAATCATCTAATAGAATACTGAATACTGAGTAAAGAGAATACTGCATCTAAAGAGGAAAAGACTACAAGTACGGAATCCGATGCGAAGGTGTTGTATTCCGTTATTGAAAATCCTGTTAAAACTCCATCAGTTTTGTTAGCTACTGCTCAAGTTGTGATTGGATCGGATGAGAGATTGACCACTAAGGTTAGAGCTTTAATCGATCAAAGATCCAAAATTCCGTTGATAACTAATCGAATTGTTCAACGTCTTCGTCTGCAACGAACTCCTTCGTCATTAGCTTTAATCGGCATTGGTGCGCAGCAGAGTCATAAGACTAAGGGCATTACTTCTTTCACTCTTAAACCTCATTTTGATTCCTGTATCAAATATACGGTTTCAGCTTATATTCTTCCTAAACTGACATCGGCAGTCCCGTCCACTCAAATTGATTGTTCGTTTTGGCCTCAGTTAGAGCAATTAAATTTAGCCGATCCTGAATTTACGAAACTAGGAAACATTGATATCATATTAGGAGCCGATATCTATTGTCGGATAATAGAAGAAGGGGTAGTAAAAGGAACCATTAACACCCCTATAGCACAACGTACTACTTTAGGTTGGATTGTTTCTGATCCTACTAGTTCAACGAGTAAAAGCAAGGAAGCGCAAGGATACCACGTTAAAGTCGAGGAAGATCTTTACAATTTACTAAAACGTTTCTGAGAAACGGAAAAAGTTTCAAACTCGAAATACAGTAAATTATCTGTCGAAGAACAAGAATGTGAGGATCATTTTATGACTACTCACAAGCGGGATTCAAATAGAAGATCGCCTCCCTTTTAAAAATTCACCCAGTAAACTAGGAGATTCAAAGGTAAAGGCCACCAGGATCTTTCACAGTTTATATAATAGATTTCCTGCTAACCCAGCGTATGAGAAATTGTATAAAGAGTTTATTCAGGAATACGAAGAACTACATCATATGGCGAGAGTCCCAGATTCACAAACTGAACCTGAAATGGTATACTATCTTCCGCATCATGGAGTATGGCGAGAACATAGTCTCTCTAGTAAACTACGAGTTGTATTTAACGGTTCCAGTACGACTACCACCGGAATTTCCCTCAATCAATTACTTCATACCGGAGCAAATTTACAGTTAAATTTATTTGATGTTCTTCTTTGGTTTAGGTTATTTCGCTTTGTCTTTTTTACTGACATTGAGAAAATGTACAGACATTTTAATTCATCCTGATGATAGAAATTTCCAAAGAATCCTTTGGATGGATAAATTACTTAAAATTATCATAATTTTTGCTTTTACAACAGTTACATATGGGCTAACTTGTGCTCCTTTTTTAGCATTGCGTTCGTTTATTCAACTGATACAAGATAGGCCTGCAACTCAAGCGCCAAAAGCCTTCTAAAATGCGAGTAACCGGTCACGACGAGGTAACCAGCTCTAATTATAAAATATCGAAAGTACCTCGTGTGACAAGTAAATAAACGAAAGTTCGATAAAGTTCGCGCGTCGGAACAATACAAAATGGCGTCTTGAACATAGGATTCTTCTAGATTTTTTTTCACATCTTTGGCTTGATAAAATTGAATTTATCAGTATCGAATTTTATTCAGAAAAGTGTAAACTTTAAGAATATGCATTATAAAATAGTCAAATACATATATCATTAATACAGTGAAATTTGGCGACGTCAAATTTTTCGATATTTTTTTTATATTTTCTTTAATAAAACACGCCATAACTTTTTTGTGGTTAACTTTTCGACAAAAATGTTCAAATAAAAGTTGTAGAGCGTACTTTTTTACATAAGAAACACCTATAATGGTAGATACAATGCTGCCCAAAAGTACGTGATATGATCTCCGTTTAGCGTTGCGTGCGTGCGTCCGTCCGTTGCGTTCGCGGTTTGATCCTGCCAGAGCCTTAAGCCCCTTTCACAATGCCAGGCAACAGGCAATAGGAACAGGAAATAACCAAAAAATCATTATTTCTCGACTTTACGATACAAAAAGAAAGCACGTTGACAAACACAGCGATATAAATGAAATGCGCGTTATATTGGCAAAATTAAAACAACTATCTCTACAAAAACTGCCACCTGCATTTCCTACTTTTCTTCAACACTTAAAAAGATGTACGTGGCAAGTATATGTGTGGAAAAATGCTCATTTCCCAATCATTAAAATTCTTGATCCAAAAGAGTACGGATGGCAATTAATTAATGGACAACTGATTCCCGTTTATTTTGAGGGTCCTACAAGTTTTCAATTACTTCAAAAATATATATGTAACTGTAGTTCAAAAAGTTTTTCTTGCAGAACATCAATTTCATGTCCTTGCCGTGCTGCTGATTTGTCCTGCAGTAAAATTTGCAAATGTGCTGGAAAATGTGGCAATAATTCTAATGACGAGAGTGAGGATAATGAATTAAGTTTCTTCGCGTTATAATATTATATTAAATTAAATGTGTTAATATAATATTTATTAGATATATTAAAACATAAAAATTAAAAAAACTTTAAAAATATAAAAAAAAAACAAAAAGTAAATAAAAAAGGAAATTAAAAAAGTACAAAAAAATAAATAAATAAAAGTAAAAAAAATGCACTTTTAAAGTCCAACTCTTATCCTTCCCGTGGTATTGTGCGTAAGTAGATTTATAATTGAAACTAAAAGAGCTCTGGCAATAATTATAAAGTAATAATAATGATAATAATAATAATAATGGTGGGACACCATACGATGACCGGCTTGTCCTAATAGTAAGAATAACAATAATGGTTAGTTCATAATTATTTCACTACTTGAAATCAAATGTATTCATAGTTTGAGGTATAATATGACTATGGATCGCCATAGTACGCAACCTCGTGCGTAATTAAAATTTCTTCACGTACGTTTAAACATCATTGTAGCTACCATTATAAGTGTTTCTTATGTAAAAAAGTACGCTCTACAACTTTTATTTGAACATTTTTGTCGAAAAGTTAACCACAAAAAAGTTATGGCGTGTTTTATTAGAGAAAATATAAAAAAAATATCGGAAAATTTGACTTTTCGCCAAATTTCACTGTATTAATAATATATTTGACTATTTTATAATGCATATTTTTAAAGTTTACACTTTTCTGAATAAAATTCGATACTGATAAATTCAATTTTATCAAGCCAAAGATGTGAAAAAAAATCGAGAAGAATCCTATGTTCAAGACGCCATTTTGTATTGTTCCGACGCGCGAACTTTAGCGAACTTTCGTTTATTTACTTGTCACACGATGTACTTTCGATATTTCATAATTAGAGCTGGTTACCTCGTCATGACCGGTTCGGTGACAAATTTCAGAGTGAGTTGCAGGCCTAAGACGAGGGGCATCGCTTTCCTTTGGATCTGCCTACGATGAAAAAGGGTCGTTATATGGACGATTTCTTCGGAGGCGCTAACACAATTCAGGAAGCCAAATTAATAGTTCAACAAGTAGACCAACTCTGTATGGCGGGGGGATTTCCCTTAAGGAAATGGATTAGTAATAATTCCGACACTCTAGCACTCATTCCCTTGAAACACAGAATAGATGTACATTCCATTCAAATTGACGAATCTACCATGATTCATGCTCTTGGATTGTGTTGGCAACCCTCCGCAGACCAGTTTCATTTTACATTGAATTTGCTTACTCCTTGTACTATTACTAAGAGAACAATTTTGTCTACAATAGCTAAATTATTTGATCCTTTGGGACTTCTTTCACCTATCACTATAACAGCTAAAATATTTATTCAAGAACTATGGGCAAATGGATTCGGATGAGATAAGAAACTCCCACCTTTTCTCTCTGACAAATGGATGAAGTTTATTGATCAATTACAAGACATTCCAAAATTTACCTTTCCAAGATGGCTTGGATTTAGAAAAATGGATACTCTCGAGATACATGGATTCTGCGACGCGTCATCCAAGGCTATGGCTGCAGTAGTACTACTAGTCTACATACGATCAGTATCTAAATCCGGGCTTGAAACCGTACGACTAATAGCATCAAAAACTAAAGTTGCTCCTTTGAAAAAACTAACCATATTAAGACTAGAATTATCCGGGGCTGTTTTACTTATTAAACTGATGGCTCAGATTTCGTCAGTATTGGAATTATTTGAATTACCTCTCTTCGGTTGGATCGACTCTGAAGTAGCACGTACATGGATACAAACCATCCGTCGAGATGGAAGGAATTTATACAGAATCGAGTATGTTTCATACAAGAAACCTTGCCACAGGTTACATGGAAATCGATTCCAGGAAAACAAAATCCAGCAGATCTTGCCACACGAGGCTTATCACCTGCTCAGCTATCAGAACATGGGGAGTGGTGGACTGAACCACCGTGGTTGCATCAAGATGCATCAACATGGCCACAAGGATCTAAAATTATGTCACCAGAGACTTACCTTGAAGAACGTTTAACTCAAATTACAGCTGTTAGTACGACATCAGAAGATACTTGGTCTCTTCTTGCTCGTCATTCTAGTTTGACTAGATTACTGCGCATTACTGCTTGGTGTTTTAGAATAGTAGCGAGATTCCGAAAAACTTCTCCTTTAACAATAATCGATCCAATAACTCCGCAAGAAATTAAAAGGGCAAAACTCTATTGGATTTCGTTAGTTCAAAAATCATCCTTTCGTAAGAAACTTAATCTTATATCTAATGAACAAACCTTGCAAAAATCAGATCCTAAAAACTTGGAGAGAAAAAAACGCTCGTAATTACAAGAGTTATATCGCACTATTCGTTTGCGCGAATCAACGTCTGCAGTTCATATTGAGCTAATAACTGATTACACTACGGAGGCATTTATTGCAGCTTATAAAAGATTCACATCAAGAAGAGGAATATGTGCAACTTTGAGAAGTGACTGCGAAACAAATTTTAAAGGAGCAGATGCCGAATTACTAAAGATTATTTCAATCCTCATCTGTAGAATGGAATGAGTTAGCAAATCTGCTTGTCAATGATGGTACCCAATGGATATTCAATCCGCCTTCTGCACCTTATTTCGGTGGTAAGTGGGAGGCTGGAGTGAAGTCGGTGAAATACCATCTAAAACGAGTTTTAGGAGAATCGGTACTAACTTATGAAGACATGACAACTTTATTAACCCAAATTGAAGCAATCCTCAACTCTAGACCCCTGAGTCCTTTAACTGAAGACTCCGACGATCTCAATGCTCTAACTCCAGGCCATTTTTTGATTGGTGGTTCACTCTCGATAGTACCTGAGCCTTCGCTCGAAAGTGTTAAAATTTCTCGACTATCACGATGGAAACGCACTCGTCAAATGTTAGACTGCTTTTGGTCCCGATAGTTTAAGGAATGTCTTCAACGCTATCTATCAATGTATAAATGAAACAAAACTGCTCCTCCCATAAAAGAAGGTTCTCTTGTTTTGGTCATGGATGAGAGATATCCACCCTCCAAATGGCCTCTAGGCCGAGTAACCCAAACTTACCCCGGTAAGGATGGCCTAATAAGAGTTGTTTCGATTCGTACCCAGACGTCAGTTTTAAAACGTCCCATAGTTAAGATCTGCCCTCTTCCTATCATCACGCATAAGTTACCAAAATAGTTCGCTAACCCTGGTTAACGAAGGCGGGGGGAAATGTTCAGACTTTGGCATTTATTCAAATTGAGGGTAAGGACGGGCAGAGCTACCTAGGATAAAACAGAGCCACTGACAGAGAGAAATCAAACATTAGTTATCGACATCCCGTAAGCGCGCTATCTATCGAGCATCGTTTCTGCGGTTGTCTCGCTGCGATACTTCGCTTTTTTCTCAGCTCGCGTTTCGTGCGCAGCGCTGACGCGCAGGTTTTCCCTGTTATCCCGCGCAAAGTGACGACGATCACTTCTTCATTCTCGTTCGATCGCTCGCTCAGTGAGCATATCTCTTTGTACGTTAATATTGCGTAGATACGCTACTTTCAAGAATCGTAAAATTATAACATCCCGGCTGCTCACTAAGCAGATATCTTTTAGCCAGCTACCTATATTTTGGAAAAACGAACCCTCTATCAGGACTTTCTGATTGCGGCAAGGAAAGAAAGGGAACGACGGTATCCAGTCCGTATTGACGAGGGCGGCCATTAATCCAGAGAGATACTTCTGGAAGGACGAGGATCCATTGCTATTTTTATTATACTTGATAAGTATATTTCGGATGAGAGTATTCTCCAGTTATGCTATTCTGGAATAAGCCTATTATGGCTAATTGCAAGGTAACCTTATCATTCTTTGGTAAAACCGTTCTTGGGTTTACACTACATTCGGGCTATTAAGCCTAATCCTCGGATATTGGTTACAGAGAATATCGTGAGCTTTTCACGATTGCATTTCGTGGCGCGCATAAAATAATACATTCAAAAGGCCTTTTGCGAGATCTCAGTTCCATTGTGAACTTTCCAGACTACAGATAAATATAAGACTATTGTTTGTCTCTCTTCTTCCGTTATAACTCGTAGCATGTTCGACGCGTGGCTAACATAATATCGGAAGCGTAATACATTGCGTGTTTGAAGCGTGACTAAAGTCAACAACAATATTATCCTCCGGTAATCAAAAATACGAAAGATTGTCGAAACTCTCGGTTTTGCGAAACTATATTCCTTTATTCAATTATCATTATTTAGGATTACTTTCTTACTTGTATATTTTTCTGCGTATATTTTATAATAATTTGCGATATAAATTTGCGATTTACCTATTGCTTATAAGTTTATTCAGGTCAAAATTGATTAAAGTGCTACATAATATTATAACAGAATAGTTCTGTTTTCAGAAATTATATACTTATTAAACTTTCTTTTGCTGGAATATTAATTAAACTAAGGAATTAGATTAAGAAAAGAAAGGTAACAAACCTGATAAGACAAGATTAAAGAAACTTCAATCATTTTTAACTTTAATTCTATATAATCGTTTGCTGAATTATTCTATGTAATTTATGTTCTTTGCATATTCCTTTTATGGATCTTATTATATTGTGCATTTTATTGATAATGTTTTAATTAATTTGATATTGTTTAAGATTGCTATAAATATAACTTGCTGCCCCTTTTTTGCGCAACTGAATGTAATATTTGGAATTCTCGTTATGTGAAATTATAATCTATTATTGGCACAAACAATTAAAGGCATCGTTCTTTTCTGTCAATACAATAAGAAGTTTGATACTCAGTTCTATACAGTATATTCTGGTTGAAAACATAATAAATCTATTAAAAATTAAAACTTTAAAGCTCCTGGATACTTGTTGCGGCTATGTTGGAATGTGACGTCAGAAGCGAGAAATGACACGTTGAAAATTCTTGCATGGTATTTGGTATTTCCAAATAAAAAAATATTTGCTTAAAATAACACTTCAGCACATTTCAAAAATACTCCGAGTTGTATCCCTTTCCCTTGACAGTTATTAAACATCCATAACAAATGTGATACGATGCAGACTTATGCATGCACTTTTCCATCCACACAACAATTGGTTATCTTTTTATCTAATGTTATTCTCAATTCATAGAGTGAGATATAATTTTTTTTCTATTACAAGAACATGAAAGACGTTAATTTCATCGAAAATTTAAATTTTTTTTCTCGGAAATTAAGCATCAGAACTTAGCATTGTGGGTTTCGACTACATTTAGTAGGTACTACATATCTGTAAAATTTTTATCAAAATCGGGTGTGGGAGTTTTTTCGAAAGTTTATCCCAAATTTTTTTATAAAATAGATGTTTTATATCATATAGAAAATTATTTTCGAAAAATACAAGAATCTACAATAAACATGTAAAATGTTCTTACAAAATTCCCTAAAAATTCTAAATAATTATCTAAATTTTACTATACAACAATAATTAAAAATCTATTCCAACCATCATTTATAAAATATCGAGTTGTACATTTCACATTGTAAATTTCACGATATGTTATAAAAATATATCGTAAAATTTAAGAAAAAAATGTATTCAAATATAGGAAAAGAGTAAATGAATGACGTAATTATCTATGTACATCAATTAATTTGATACTTTACAATTTAATACACACATTCTCTCTCTCTCTCTCTCTCTCTCTCTCTCTCTCTCTCTCTCTCTCTCTCTCTCTCTCTCTCTCTCTCTCTCTCTCTCTCTCTCTCTCTCTCTCTCTCTCTCTCTCTCTCTCTCTCTCTCTCTCTCTCTCTCTCTCTCTCTCTCTCCTCTCCCTCTCCTCTCTCCCACCCCCTCTCTCTCCTTCCCTCTCATTCTTATAATACTCACATCTGAACAAAACATATGATATCATAACGGATACGAAAAATAGGCTGAAAAGAACAATAAGCGTTAAAAAATATGATACACTTATTGTTGGCATATTAAATAAATCAAAGTAGTAGTATTGATAATATTACTAATAAAAATTTATCGAATGTATGTATACGATACAACATGATGAGCAGTAGTGTCTCTGAGTTCTGATAATATACCGAGTTGGAAATGTAGCTCGAACATTCCTGAACATAAAAAAACAATGCTGCCATCGCTGGCCTTGACCAAAAATTTTTGTGCCACCCGTAAGTTGCGCGACTTTTGGCTGCCAATTCGTAACGGGTCAACACTTCCCTCACCGAACATACGGGTAATCTCTTGCCATGTATTTAAATAAAAAATTAGACAATCTTTGACGAGAACGATCTTAAGAACCGACTATGAATACCGTCCATACTAGCGCTAAAATTCCCATCGAATATTTTGTGGAAATAATAGTTTGTGATAAACAAGCTGCGCGTACATTGGTAGAGGTATGGAATGAAACAAGGTAAGTTCATATAACATTCACGTATTTTTATTTCTTTATTCTTTATTCTTATTTTTTTATTTAAAATCTTAAAAGTAGGATATAAAACAAATATAAATGGAATAAATTACTTTTACTTCGCCAGTTAAATGATAAACAACAATGGAAATATTAATCATAATTAAGCATAATGATAGTGACGATGAGGACTATACTGTCGATAGTTCCAACAGCGATAACGATTCAAAAAATTTTCGTGATTTATATTTATGTTTTATATCTTACTTTTAAGATTTTAAATAATAAAAATAAAAATAAAGAATAAAGAAGTAAAAATACGTGAATGTTATATGAACTTACCTTGTTTCATTCCATACCTCTACCAATGTACGCGCAGCTTGTTTATCACAAACTATTATTTCCACAAAATATTCGATGGGAATTTTAGCGCTAGTATGGACGGTATTCATAGTCGATTCTTAAGATCGTTCTCGTCAAAGATTGTCTAATTTTTTATTTAAATACATGGCAAGAGATTACCCGTATGTTCGGTGAGGGAAGTGTTGACCCGTTACGAATTGGCAGCCAAAAGTCGCGCGACTTACGGGTGGCACAAAAATTTTTGGTCAAGGCCAGCGATGGCAGCATTGTTTTTTTATGTTCAGTAATATTCGAGCTACATTTTCAAAAAAAAAAAATTCGTATGTTCTGTGAAGAAAGTATTGACCCGTTACAAATTGGCAGCTAAAAGTCGCGCGACTTACGGGTGGCACAAAAATTTTTGGTCAAGGCCAGCGATGGCAGCATTGTTTTTTTATGTTCAGAAATGTTCGAGCTACATTTTCAAAAAAAAAATGGGATGTTCTGTGAGGGAGGTACGGTACGAAAATATGTCACGTTTAAGGGTTGCTGCCATGGTTCCTGTCAAGGTGGGGGGTGGCAGCATATTTTTTTATTAAAGTGCTTGACATCCTGAATCGATTGACACAAGTTTCAGCCGGATGTTCTTTAAGGGGGTTTTATCTCAAAAAATGATACCGGAAGTGGCCCTTTTTTTAACACTTTGGTCAAGTTTCAGGGCATATAAAACCCGGCACAGGGTTAACCACTAAAAGATATCTATTCGAATAAAATTTAGCCGGATGTTCGATGAGGGAGGGTTTTGTGCAGCCGGCTCTTGGACTATTAGCTTCTGGCATTCTTCTCGGCGTGCGTGATACACACACGTGCATACGCAACGGGCAAACACACGCACTCACGCCCGCGCACGCACGCACGCACGCACAGACGCGCCCGCAAAATACATTTCCAAAATCTCGCTAAAATCTCTATAAATCATTTTCAAAACACAAAGTACGAAATTTAGAACTCCTAATTAAATCTATACAATGTTCCGCATTGTTTACAGCACATTTTTAAATTAATTTAAATAAAAAATAAATTTTGAAATAAATTATTCGAGTCTGAAGATATGTCAAATACAATTATTATTAGAATTAATCGCAAAAATTTGAAGATAATTTTCGATTATGATAATGTTACATATACTTTTTATATCATATTATAGATATATGTACCTACTTATTTTATACTTATTTTGGCTACATTCCGATATTTACTGTTAGCAACTATTAATACTAAAAATTTATAATATATGTGACGTAAAATAAAGATAGAATAAAAAAATATAGATGTTTAATACTGACTCACTGCTCACACTGCTAACACTACTTACGTGCGGATATACACAAAGAACAGAATTTTCGAATAAGGCACTATTATTGACCGCCCGTATCTCGAAAACTGTCCATTCTTTGACTTCGGGCCCGTTATGACTTTTGATCAGGACGACATGAACTACATTATACTACAATTTCAGCAAATTCGACGAGAGGCCAATTTTCCCTGTGATGTGTGCTTGGTCCTTTCTTAAAATTGTGACGTGGAGCAATTTGTAAACGAGATCATATTTAGCGCCTAAAAAACTACGGAGTTTGTTTCTTTTTGTGATTTCGTAAACATTAGGAATATACAGATTAAAACTTTGAGACATTAGAACAATTGAATAAATATTTTTTACAGGAAGGGAGGGAGGGAGGGAGGGAGGGAGAGGGAGAGGGAAAGGGAGAGGGAGAGGGAGAGAGAGAGAGAGAGAAAAACTGACACAAACACCTTGTTACGGCTTTATGCCTCTTTTTCATATACGTTTGATTTTTAATCATTAGAGCCTTTTAAGATTAGTAATAATAAACTCCAACTAATGAAGAAAAATTATGCATATTAACCACGCATTATTTGAAAATTAAATATAAATCTGCTAAGAATCATTAAACTTATGGTAAGGGAAAGTTGCCTAATGCGTACCACTTAAATTATTTTTTATTATATTTCCCATTTGTATTAGCTTCAGGCACCTATTATTACATGTTTAACCTTTCACCAATAATAAATTAATTTGTTATAAGTCTTTTTGTAACATGCTGCAAAAGGTATACGATTTAGGCAACCCCAAATCCTACCTGTGAGTCTTTTAAATCAGACCTCCTTGAAAATATCGAATTTATAAATAAAAATAAAAAAAAAATATAAGATTAGTGAAAGGAATCACTAGAACTTATACCTATTTTACTAATAATTTATAAAAAAATTTAATAATTAATAATTAATAATTAATAAATAATGAAAAGGTAAGGACGTCACTGTCGTGTTAACATAATCTAAATTATGTTACGTAATGTAGAGATGCGTGCGCATGAGTATACAGCACGAGTTCCTAGATTGTACCGACACAGTACAATATAGAAAATCTTATGATGCTACTATTTAAAAAACTTGGTAAATTTTATAAAAATATCGATTTAATCATTATAATAATTGCAAATATGTATATGTAAAGAATGTAAAATATTTTACAATAAACTTTCTTTTGTAAAAAAATTTGCAATAAAATTGTATAATTTAATTACATTATTATCAACTATATAAATTAATCAAAAATTTACATCAGTTATACCTAAATAAATGTTGTTAGCACGCACAAAACAAGATATACCTAATCTGTTAAATTGTCTATATTAGTCATTTCTTATTTATTTCATATTTTTGTTACTAAATGTTGCTTATATTATAAGTAATAATATGAAATATTGATAATCTCCCCTACTTACGGCCCGTATTCATTATACGGGCATCTATGTGGAACTGTACAGTTATAGATGCTTTCAATATAAAATGGTCTTTTATTATTTGCATATTTACAAAGTCTTATGACTGTAAGTAACACTGATGAAAAAGAAACGCGTGGGCGGAAGAGAAGTTCCGCCTGTGTACACACATATCAAATTACTTCCCTTAGTATTGACACAAAAAATATCAAAATTCGGAAAAAAATTCTGAATAATTATACCAACACTTTTAATTGGCCCAAGTCAGTGAGAATTAGTTTTGCCTAGTAAAAACTGTTAACACATTTTACACTAGGAAAAAAAATTTGTGTCTCCAACAAAACTGTTTAGTTAAGACGTTTTTTAACAGCAATCAAATATCCTGTTTTCCATAACAAAATATTTAGTTACTTCTGCTAAATGTATTTTTCTGATTTGTTCTGTGGACCAAATGATTTTGTTCTTAGACTTCACATATAAAAATTAAGCATTTTAGTTATTTACCCGTAAAAACTACATAATAACGACATATTTTTTTACATAAACTAAAATAATGCCCAATAAGTACAATTTTATTTTCCTATGCATTAAAATTTAAACTTTATATATACTCACAAAATATTGTAATACTTGCAATAAAGCAATTCACATTACCAAACGCTTTGTTCTCCATAACAAAATTCATATAGTTAAAGATTTTTTGTTGTTATAACAAAAATGTTATAAGAACATAATATAAGCAACAAAGATATTTATTTACAGCAACTGAACAGTTTTGTTGGGCATATTTTAACCAAATTATTTTGTCGTTACAAGAAAATTTTAATTCGTACAACAAAACATTTTTCCTAGTGTAGAGTTAATATAGCAAAAGATAACATATAGAGAAATAGAGAAATATAACTCTTGAATTAAGAATTAATTAAAATTATAGAAATTAAAACGATTTTAGGGAAATGGGAAAAATATTATTGTTAGCCATACTTGCAAACTATTAATTTCAAAGAACTCCTTGAAAATTTAATTAAACACAAATACTTTATTAATATTTTATTTAATATTATATTAAATTTTATTTATTAATATTTTAATTAATTAGAGTAACGTAATTAAAATAATACCTATTATAATATCCTAAATAGATTTACAGGGCCGACGTTAGGAGCGTGCGTCGCACGCGCTGTTTGATCGGCCTCGCGGTAATCAAGCGGCTGAATTTGCTATGAAGCTAATATTACATGCGTCTATCCGACAGCCAATCAGAACGTTCGACAAGCTTATCATATGACGCATATAGATTAGTGATGAGTTTAGAAATCTTGCCCAGTGGGTCTGTGTGCAAACAAAAGTGGAGTTTAATTACTTATATAATGTTCAAAATTAAAGATAATTATTATTTTCGTTCTTTCATATATCGCGAAGGAAGACTATCAGGCACAGTAATGATGATGTGAAATAAAAAGTGATACATCTCATGAGACTAATTTCAGTAGTGCAATTAATGCCTTTGTCGCAGCAAAAGCAAGAAAAGTACAGTTTTAAGTTTACTGTATTAAATCTTTAAATGCTAAAAAAAAAGATGAATTTTTGTTATTATACATATGGATATTATACATATTATATTATACATATCAAAATTGGACCTTTGATCGCGTATAAAACTGAGTCTAATCAACCAAATCTTAAAGAATTATATGAAATAAAGGTAAAAAAGACTGAAGAATATAATAAAATTAGAAATAGACCGATATCTCAAAGTTTACGGAAGTTGGAGCAAACACAAACATTTCTACAAAAATTCAAAATTTTATTTAAAAAGAACCGCTTCACCGATCATCGCCAAATTCAATCCCAACCTTCACTCTATCAATTAAAAAAAAATACATCCCAATCCACTTTTAAAAAAGGCGTGTTAACTGAGTGAATTGCGTTTGTATCGAAATTATTGTTGCCTCTTTTCCGCGATGCCGATTGGTTCTCTCGCTGCGCTTACTTCATTTGCAGCTGTCATCGTATATTTTGACAATTGTGTGTATCAAGAAGTTAATAGTGTAATAGTAATAGCATAATGTTAAAGCTAAATGGCGCGCGCGAAGCGCGCGCGTCTGTAATGTCTAGTCCACTTTTAAAAAAGGCGTGTTAACTCAGTGAATTGCGTTTGTATCGAAATTATTGTTGCCTCTTTTCCGCGATGCCGATTGGTTATCTCGATGCGTTGTGTGCGAGTTATTACTTCGAGTTATTACTTCATTTGCAGCTGTCATTGTATATTTTGACAGTTATGTGTATCAAGAGTTAATAGTGTAATAGTAATAGCATAATGTTAAAGCTAAATAGCGCGCGCGAAGCGCGCGCGTCTGTAATGTCTAGTCCTTTCTAAAAAAGGGCATGATAAGTCGATACTCGCATATCTCGAAGTTTTTTGTTGCCGCTTTTCCGCGATGCCAATTGGTTCTCTCGCTGCACTTACTTCATTTGCAGCTGTCATCGTATATATTTTGACAGTTGTGTGTATTGTGTGTATCAAGAAGTTAATAGCATAATAGCATAATGTTAAAGCTAAATAGCGCGCGCGAAGCGCGCGTCTGTCGTGTCTATCTAAAAAATTACGGAAATTAGAGCATTAACGGACAACAAAAGCGTTACACGCACGCACGCACGCACGCACGCACACACACACACACACACACACGCACACGCACGCACACACACGCGCGCACACGCACACACACACACACACACGCGGACATTTTGAACAAAAGTGATTTTTCGTTTTGGAACATTCTAAACACATTGCCAAAGATACCTGAAAAAAAAATTTTTTCATGAAAACAAAGCTTCCTCTGTAAGGAAGCAATATTTCTATTTATAAGATAATGTATGTTTTTTGTTTTTACTGAGAAATAAATATGTATAAAATAGATTTCAATGAGATTCCATGGGTACCTATAATGAAAGTTACCCACTCTTTAATTTGCACTCGGCTCCGCTCAAATTAAAACCGGCCTGTAAATTTATAGTATAATAAGGGAATATATTTTATAATATTCCAATTTCAGTAACAGTTCGAAATGACTTCGAGATCAGAGGATCCATATCCAGAAATTACGGAATCCGAAGGGAGAGAGAAAAACACAGGGTGAGTCGTTGATTAATATTAAGGTAGTTCGATGATGAACGACTTTTGCCAAAAGTGATAGGTTTTATTTTTTATATCGAAAGAAGGAACTCTCCTGAATCGATTAAGCTCAGAAAGAAGATAATTCACCGTCCCGTTCTCAAAATATTTAATTTCAAAATTAGGTGCTTTTAACATTGGTCTAATAGGAAAAGAGATATTTTCCTATAAATAACACGAGTTTGCAAAAAATCTTTTGCCAAAAATGTCCGAACAATATATATCGATAGAAAGAGGACACTATGAGGAAGCCTATAGTTGAAGGTGAACACGATCCACCGTACAGTTTTTTTTTAATTAATAATTAAAGTTTGGTTTCCGGTGCTCAAGCGCTGATTTTCACAACTCGAGCGTGGCGACGCGTTGCAACGCCGCACGCTGGGATCATCGGCGTAAGGTTAGGTGCACGTTAGGTGTGAGTGAGCGCAAAGACAAACAAGTGTATCAACCGCACGAACTGTTTGGCGTTGCCATGTCGCTGCCCTCATCTCGTACATGAGGGCAGCGAGGAAAATTGTTTATGTAAAAAATTACATGCACCTTGTGGCGAAATTACTGTACTTCAGTAAATCGCCATAATAACGCAATAATTCAATCAAAATAATCTTCGAAGTAAAGCACTCAAGAGTTGGCACAAGTTGAAAATTATAGTCAAGCGACGCATTAACACACTTCATTTTAATCTATTTCAAACAAAATATTATTCTACAACGTAAAAATTACTTACTAATGGTCTTTGTACGTCGTTACGAAGCTTTGCAATGCATTATCCTATTTTTTTATAATCATATAAATGATTTGATAAAAAAATCATAAACATTGTTGTGACTTCGGCCCTTCATCATCGAACTACCTTAACTCTCTAATTTGCAACGCAACATTTTCTGTCAACATTTTTTTATAATTTTAGGAAAAGTGACGGGTTTGGTAGATTATTGCTAAAGTTTGTAGCCATTTACTGGCGATCTTTCGTTTTGGTATTATGGCCGTTAGTCCTGATTCCGATATTGACTGTCGAAAGTGAAAAAGTATGTCTTTTTCCTTAATTATATTCATACTTGAAAATTAAATAAATTGAATGTAGGGAAGACCGGGGCGGAGTCGTCACTACAATTATCTTCAAATCGGTATGTTGTGTGAACTCGCCATTAATATTGTAAACACTACTTATGGTAGTGTTTACCCATGTGACCAACAGAGTTTAGTGAGATTATGTGTTATATTGTGGTTTTCATTAAGGCGAACGTGTTTTCCCGGAGGTCAAAAGTAAAATTTTTTGTGCGTCGAAAATTTTAAATATTTTAAATATTATTTTCTCTCCGAATCTCGAGATAAGTGAAGAGTAATGCATGCTAAACACGAATCCAGTGACATTTTTTTATTTTCGTTGATTTCTAATATTTCGTGAGCGATTAAACTTAAAATCTATGTCCGGGGCGAAGTCGTCACCAAGCCAAATCATGGTGGCTTTGGGCAAAAATCAAAGTCAAAGAAGCAGCAGTGGTCGAATTCTTGGCAAAGATTGGATAATATGTGCGGCGTGTGCTCAGAGATGGCAGAATAGAGCTGACGAGAAATAGTGCATTTCGTGCGAGCGTAGGGCACATAAGTGTGTGCGCTTTTCTTGTAATTATTTTCCGCCATCGTGTTTTTAATTAATGTTTCCATTTTTCTATTAAAAAATGATTAATAAAATGTATCCTATCATTTTTCATAATTAGAATTATAAATTTTCATTTAAAATTCAGTTCGAGAATGAAGTGACGACTCCGCCCCGGCAATTTTGACATTTCAATTTTTGCACCTTCGTCGTTTTCACTTTACACCAGTTGAACAAAGCGACGTAGACCAAAAATGTCCTTATAAATGTTGTAGTCAAGAGTTCACTCTTTACAACGGTATACCATATTTTACTAAAATTATGCTTTGTTGTTAAAAATCGGCACCAAAAAAATAGTGACGACTTCGCCCCGGTCTCCCCTACATTTATGGAAAAGTTAGAAATAAAGAAATATTAGAAACAAAGAAAAATATTAGAAACATATAGAAAAATAAAGAATCGCATTAATTACTACAATAATTTATACGGCGTAAGACTTTTTTTCTGATTGCAGCTATATTAAATTGACTTTTTCACATGTTACCATGCACATCCGATAGTAAAAGAAGTGAAATAAAAAATCCTCTTTTTAATTCATATTTGAATTAATAAACAACTATATAAATTTTATGTTATAAGATCTATTGTAAGATACACGTTCAAAAGTAGATTAAATTTCATGCGCGTTTATTAATAACAATATTCAACAAAAAAAATTATCTTTTATTCGAGCAAATGACGGTAATCACTTCGCATAGGATTTTCGACGGTGAATACGATCGTGTACCTATATCAAATTAAAATTGCTCTATGAAATTGCAATTCTGAGAAATTTCCAGTTACAGTTACAGTTACAAAAAAGAACTAATGTTATGTATTTTAGTGTATTATATCATATTTGTATCCAAGAAATTTTATTGCAATTAAAATTAAACAAATTGTGATAAACATCAAATTCGTAAAGATGCCCGTCACGATCAATTGTAGGAAGATTCAGGTTCGACCCCTGGCTAAAGTAATATTTTTCGCAATAAATTATTTACAGTGATATAATAAGGATGCTTATTAGCATAAAAAGTTAAATCGATTATCAATTTAAGTATGTGAATTTACTGTTTCAACAAAAAACTATGTTTCAAGACCGACAAATAATCGGCGCGCAGTTTGTTAAGAAAAGTATACAAAATTCACACAGAAATATTATTATTAAGCAGATCCAGCCCGATCAAGGATGACATCTTCTCTATTTAATTGCTATTAATAGAGATAATAGAGCTAATAGAGATAATAATCTATATAAAGGTTTATATCGGTTCAATTTCACTTCTTATTATTGTTTATATATATTAATTTTGATTGCAATAAAACTTCTCCAACACGTATATCGTAGTTACAATATGCCAAAATACTTTGTCCTATTTTTACAACTTTAATTGCAAATTTTTAAAAATTGTGATATGGAAAAATTGTGACAGAATAATTTAGTAAACAAGATCATATTTTACGCTCGAAAATCTATAGAAAATGATTATCTTCGTTGTTGCACATTTTTTTAATTCAACAATATAATAATAACAAAAAATTTTCGATAATTTTTCCGATTTATACTATCAAACGTGATAGAATATACTAATTTATTTTAATGTATTTATTTACAATATAAGGAAAAACATTATTTTTCGTTCCGCCGGAGGTTACATTATAATAAAGCTGTCGTGAGAAAAAAGAAGCTGTAACGTATACGTGGATTTAGATTCAAATAAAAAAAGTTAAAGAATCGTTCTCTTTTCTTGTCAATGCAGCCCCTCGCAGTGAAATGTTTATACATCGTCGCGTTAATGGCGATGTTCTGGGTCACTGAGGTTTTGCCATTGCCGATCACGGGTATGATTCCAGTGGTCCTATATCCCCTGATGGGTATTATGTCCACCAATGAGACCTGTCTATGCTACATGAACGATACTACAATGATGTTTCTGGGCAGTTTGGTAATCGCAGTGGTTATCGAAAACTCCGGCTTGCACATGCGAATGGCGCTATTCATTATCAAGACTATTGGTTGCAGTCATCGAAGGTGTTCCATACGTTCTTTGTCATCGAGTATTTAGATATTGCAATAATAGAGAGCAAATAGAATATCATTTACGTTATTACAATTCATAATATGATATAATATTAAAACAGTTGTACTAAATACATCACTTTAATATATCACTTTTATTTCTCATCTTAAAATATATTCTAAATAGTTTTACAATTTTAGAAGAAAAATATGATGCATACAATGGGTATTTTATGGCGTTTTTAAATAAAATGTACATCGATATTTTTAAAAATTAAGATTTATTTATACATATGTCAAATTCCTCAATTATTTCATAATTATAAGTATTAAGGTAATTATAAAAAATTTATAGTCTCGTATTTTATTCCGTGACATATTCCATGTCATCTTCTGATCTATTTTGTCAAAAAATAATATTTATAAATTATTTCTTGAATGGGAATACTGTTATTATAACGGAGTTATTTAATAATTTTTGTCATGTATTTTTATATATTCACACATTTCTTATCTTTTTGATTTTAAATTCTTTTTTATCATTTAAATTTTCTTTCATCAATTTCTTTTATTCCCAGACTGACATTAGGACTGTTCTTCGTGACGATGTTCATTTCGATGTGGATTTCGAACACTGCCGCTACAGCCATGATGATACCAATAATGGAAACTGTTCTCGCAGAGCTCGAAGCGGTGAGTTTTTTCTGAAATCTTGTGTGATTATAAGATGGAAAAAAATAATTCTTCAAATTTGTCTCAGCAAGGACTCGGGAACATGTTCGTACAGAAACAGGGAGTGGCCGAAGAGGAGAGCGGGGAAACGTAAATATTTATCGTTGTGTATTTTTTTCCTCTTCTTTCATTTTGCTTCCTCATAGAGAAAGCTTTGTGATAACGAAAAAATTTTTTTTGAGATTTTAAAGAAAATAGATTTCGAATGTTCCAAAATGTCGACATATTAGTAAAAAATGTCCGGAAGTATGTATGTATGTGTGTGTGTACGGATATTTTGTACACGCATCTACTTCTACAATTTTTTAGATACCGGGATGCATTTTTTTTTAATCGATAGAGTATCATAGAAAGTATGTCCTCCTCAAATTTTATTAAGATCGGTCAACCGGTATAGATTTTAAGGGAATTTTTTTTTTTAGAAAAGTGTGTTTTACGCTATAGCCTTCTCAATATTTGAGATACCGTTTTATTTCTAATTTTACTATATTTTTCAGTTTTTTCTACCCCTATTTCATATATAATTAATTAAGATTTGGTTAATTAGTTCTGGAGTTACAGACGTTTGAAATTTCGGAGAATACGTACATACATAGAACCCTGATAAAGTTTGGTCTAATCAACCAAATTATATATGAAATAAGGGTGGAAAATACTATGAGGAAGCAATGTGCAAGTTTCTACTTGCACCTCTTTCTACTTGTTTTATTTTCTAGAACTAGATATTTAATTCTGAATATTAATATCTGAATTCCAAACAAATAAGTCTTCGTACATACAACATTCCACTGTAATATTGCTAATTTTTCCCCCTTTTTTAGAAACAAGAGACCAACGCACAGTACCATGGTGTATTATCTCGTCGCAGCGTATGCGTCCAGTCTCGGTGGTATCGGTACCATTGTCGGAAGCGGTACAAATTTAACGTTGAAGGGTTTTTTAGAGAAGTACGTACACAAATTGCCCTGCTAAGGAAAAGTGCCGTATCTGCAAAAATTCACATTTTGAGTTATAAATTGATTCTGACATTTTCCACCTCGAGGAATTCATCAGACAAAAAAAACCGTGTCTGCATTATCTGTAACAGTTTTTGAGATATAAAAATATCACTTGCCATAAAACCACTACCAAAAAACTGCAGATACGGCAGTTCTATGATGAGTACACACAAGCAATATACATAAACAAACACAATTAAGAATTTTTAATTGACTATATACTGGCAATGATTATAATCGTGACAAAGATTATAATCGTCGTGACAAATCGTCACCACGTTTCAACCAAGATATCTGGTCATTTTTAAATTGATGTAATTTTAGATGCTTATAATATAAGCGTCTTAATTAAATAATTAAATTCATTGCGAAAAATATTACCTCAGCCAGGGTTGACCTGGAACCTCCCTCCAGTGGTCGAATTGGTACGACACCCGCACGGAATGAGGGAGGTTCCAGGTTCGAACCCTGGGTGAGGTAATACTTTTCGCAATGAATTTAATTATTTAATTAAGACGCTTATATTATAAGCATATAAAATTACAGAATCCTTGGTCGAAACGCGGTGACGATTTGTCACGACGATTATAATCGTTGCCACGATTATAATCATTGCCAGTATATAGTCAATTAAAAATTCTTAATTGTGTTAATTATTCTCTGGCAAAGCAAATGTTACTTATTTAATTTATATAAACAAAAACGCAGTACCGGCTTTTCTTACATTTTACAATATAAATAATTATCTAGTTTAACGGAACAGGCTCCGATGACCTTGACCTTGACATATGTTGTCAAGGTCACCCTCTTGAGTGACTTTCAGAAAGTTTTATCCGGCGGTCGTCTTTTATTAAAAAGTTATTAACAAAAAAATTTAAGAAATATAACAGTTTGTGTAAGTGCTAAGGAAAGTAATTTGCTGATATGTGTATATAGACAGTGCACATGTAGGCAAGGGAAGAGCGACTCATTCAATAAATAATATTTACAATTAAAATCATGCACTTATGGTTAAAGCAGAGAATACTTTGTATTCATGCTTTTTAACATATAAAATTGTATACCTATTGTCACGACTTTTTCACTTCCGGAGCGGTCCGGGGCGTGTGCCGGATCAAAAGGATTAAGGAGAGCGGGATGACAGGCCTCTCCGTCGATTCCCTCGCACCTCCGACACTTCGCGAAACGGCTTTACCGTTGGACGCCAGACGCGTAAATGCGCGTCCGCGAAATCGCAAAAGAAAACCGAAACGAGACGCAAAACAAAACGTGCGGATGTGCGAGGAATCGGCTAGCTCGACCGAATCCTAGGGCGGGGGTGATGAAAGGCAGCGCAATATTCGGCGAGGTGACATGAAATCAATAGCTCACTTAATTAACAAAGAAAATAAGAAATTAACATTTATTGTTTGATTGATAACCTTGCGTGAGATTAACAAAGCCGAGTTGGTTTCCATAGATCGGCCAAAGTAGCGAGATCTTACGCCAAGCGTGGGCGTAGCGCAAATAACGTCCCAACACAACAATAATTATCGAACGCAATATTATCGAACGAACGCAAGGTGGGATATCGCCAAGAGATAACGCGAAGAATAAGGCGCCAGGGCGCTCGACGAAACGCGAAATACTAAACTAACGCGAGGAAATACACGGAATTGCCGCGAGTAATAACGAGACGCAATGTAAAATCACCGCAAGCAATACCGTAACGCCACTCATACGCTAATGCGAATACTGCATTAACGTGACTAACCCGTTGACGAGAATAACACGAATCGCATCCTAATGCGAAAAATCGGTCGGCCCGAACAATATTCTGCGCGAATAATACGTCAGTATCATCGACATTCCACCGCAGTCGCGATTCTAACATCGATATTCGAACGCAAGGAATTCTCGGAC